>JAAEEI010000454.1:18700-30629 GCA_012654025.1 Pachypsylla venusta
ATTAATTGAAAGTAGAAGGTTAATTTTCACGATTAAATGGTGGAAAATACGAGAAAACCCACTTTTAAATGTTTAATTCACAATTTTATTGCTTGAAAATCGACGAAATTTTGGAGAAAGCGCAAGAGTTTTTAGGGAGCGACTTTATGAGAAGAACAAGTTTAATCGAGGCATGGCCGATCAAAAAGTTTCCTAACCTCTCTGGGGGGGAGGGGGACGTTCATCTTAACGCTTATATTTATAAAATAAACGTTCTGTACAGGATTCTCTGTCATAGGCCTTCAAACCTAGTAACTTTTGCTACTTTTTTCATATTGGTACAACTCGTAAATAAAGATGTCTTCTTGAGTTCAATATTTTCAAATAGTTCAATAAATACGGAAGAAAAAGTTTTTTTTTTTTCAAAANTTTTTTTTTTTTTTTTTTTTTTTTTTTTTTTTCAAAATAAATTTAAATTAAATTGAATTAATTAATCTCCCACCCCTAAAACGTTTAAAGAGACTTTTTTAATTATATTAAACCATATTTTAAGTTTGTAACTTGCTCAGAAAAAAAAATAATAGTATCTGTCCGGTACCGAGCTATTTATATCGTTACCGATATCTGGAAATATCGATATTTTATTCGATATCTCAATTGTATGATAAAGTGATCGTTTCTTGTCAGTTGCCGCTTTCGTACATTATTTGAAGAGTTATTTATATTTCGATACCGATATCTGAAAATATCGATATTTTATTCGATATCCCAATTGTATGATAAAGTGATATTATTGTTAACTGTTTGTTTGTTCACAGGATTCTGACCTTTGCGTATCCATAGCATTTGCTCTTCAATATCTTTACACTTCAATCTTCTGCTGGTTACTGGTCATGATTTACAATATGAATAAAACATTCAAGGAATCTGTCAACATATTACCCGTCCTGGACACAAATCTGACGGAAACATTTTGCGTTTACAGTTTGTTCGGCTGGTTTGGTCCTTGCATTTTCCTAATGTTTGCGTTCATCTTACAGTGGAATCAGTCAGATGATACTCTTCGGATGCAGACTTTCAATTGCTGGTGAGTATCTCACAAAACAGCTTTAGTAGTTCAGTTGGTTGATAGGCCAGTCGAATGGTCCTCAAAAATGCCCTCAGTTTGCGTTACCATACAGAAATTTCGAACCAAATCGAATTCTATAGAGAATCATTAAGAAATGTTAAATCTGAATTTGCAGCACCGTGCGAACTTTTTTTTGCAAAAATTATGCGAAAAAACGTTTTTCTTCACATTTTCAATTTAAACCTTAACCCTAGGATTGCCAAGCTCTATTCAATTACGTGCATTGCCAAGAGGGGGGTACAAAGTACCCGCAAACAAAATAAAGGATAAAATGATTTTTTTTTTTAATTACAATAAGTCGCTATTACTTTATTATAAACTAAAAAAATATAAACCAAATCAATTATTATCTTACATAAAAATAAAATTAAATCCCAGGAATAAAATAATGTAAATGAAAATAAAAAAAAATCGCTAGACCCTAGGAAATCTATTCTGAACCAGAACTTTGTCCTTCCTGACATCCCACACAGACAAATATCTTTTGACAGACATTTTAGACTCTTTATTAGACATTTTAGACTCTTTAAAAGAGCGAAAAAGCTGAAATTCGATACAAAGGTGTTTTGCAGACAAAAAGTAATGTCCTTGAATAAAATATTGAATTTTATTTATAGGAGCGGTGCTCAATCCGGGGGTCGGTTCAACCAAAAATCCATAATTAAGAATTTTCACTTCGGGATAAGCGAGAAAGCTGAAATTTAACACGAAGGTATTCCGCAGTGCAAAAAGTAATATCCTTGAATAAAATAATGAATTTTGTAAATAGGAGCTGTGTTCACTTTGGGGGGTCGGTTCCACCAAAAATCTAATATCGAGAACCTTTAATGTCGCGATCTCGAAATTGTTATTGAATTTCGTAACCGTAGCAAGCACGGGAAAACAGCTAGTATTACATAAGTACATGTGCGGATATAGGGGAGGGCACAGGGGGCATGTGCTCCCCAGTTTTTTTAAGCGTCGATATTTCTCTAATTTCATCATACCTAATCACGTAAAATTTTTAAAAAAATCAAATGAATCCACTGTGTCTTTTATCCCATTGAGAGGGGGGCATGGGCCCCTAAATAATTCCCAATCCTGAGACTAAATAGAAATACGTAAATAAAAAATCGTCAAAAATTCTGTCATCCGTCATAGCACTTTTTTTTTTCGTCATCACGCTTATAAAATCGCTTATCACCCTTATGAAAGTTATTTGTGGTAAGCTCTACAGCTTTTAACAAATTAGGGGGTCCGACTTAGGAGAGAACCGTAGGGTCCTCGAACAAGGGAAAAATCCCCAAACGGGAAAAATATTTTTCCCGTTTGGGGAAGAAAAAAAAATTTGCTCAAGCAATAAAGGCATGGCCGTAAAAACGTTTCCTAACCTGTCGAGGGGGGTTAAAATATGTCAATAAAGCTAACAAGTAAACATAAAAAGTTAAAAACAAAACAAAAGAGAAGCAGAAAAAATAAAAATATGGTTGGTGGGATTTTTCCCGCGATGTGTCACGCCGCACGCGACAAAAATCCCACAACTATGGGACCCTACGGTTTTCCCCGGAGTCATACCCCAAATTAGGTATCGTACCTCGATAAACATTGCATTAAATAGAAAACTTCCATCCTTCGACTCGACTAGACTGATGATGAATCGAATGATTCGAAACTAGTTTCTTTATAAATAATTATAAATAGTGTTTTGTTTTTATTTATTTAAAAGTTAAAAAGTACTGTCCAGAACTCGAACCCCCGGTCTCTAGGTTACGAGTCCCTCCCCCTACCCCCCACCAAATTTTCTATTAGGTATATTGTGCGATTGTGCCCCCCCCCCAAAAAAAACAAGAGGGCTATAGCCGCGCATGCATAAGTATGTGGCTTAAAATCATTCCTTCCCAACAGAGTCCCTGACCCTTTTCATTGCTGTGTTCTGTGTTCAAGGGCGCATTACAGTTTAATGCGTTTTTTGTGTATTGTCTAGGGAGGAAAAGTTTCCGTTTGAAATATAAAATTATCATTGTTGAGTATAGAAGGAAACACTGAGTCGAGGGGGCGGGGGCAAGGGCAGGGGGGCATATAATCCCTTCTTTGTCAGTACCCTAGTCTGCTTTGAACTCAATACGATTTTTTTTTTCTTCTTCTTCTTTATGAAATTTAGTTTTTTAAGGTACTTTCCAAAAAGCAAAGTATGTTTCGAACGAAAAGAGCTTTTAAAAGATTTTTTTTTTAAAAAAAAAGAAAGAAGGAAGTTTTAGCTATCCCTACGTTGCTTCCCGCTGGTTATTATATGCCATTTTAACTTTGACTTAAAGATACTTAATTACCAATGGACTTACCGCTGGTTATTATATGCCGTTTTAACTTTGACTTAAAGATACTTAACTACCAATGGACTTACCGCTGGTTATTATGTGTGGGAGAGTTACAACACTGTACCTGGCTTAATGTGGGCTTTGAACTAGTGGATCAAGATGATCAGGTGTTTACTTTAGTGTTGCAATCATTTATAGAAAAAAAATATCTTAATCAAATTATCAAAATTTCATTCTCAAAAGACAAAATATTGGACTTCTCCCGGTGGGGGGGGCAGGGCCCCCAAATGTTTCAAAATTGATAAGCCCTTAACACCAGCTTTAACATATCAACATTTTACGTTTCTAAAAAACACAATTTGGATACGCTGGGCCCCCAGGTCTTCCAAAAACACCGAATTTCATTCATATCCTATAAATATGTATACCAAATTTCGTTAAAATCGGATGAAAATTGTGGCTTGTATCGCGTAACAAACATACATACACATATACAAGTGCATTTCGGAATGCATACCGGAGATCGGAGTTCACTAACGTTCACAAAACTAGGCCGTATGTCTCTGAACAGTCTGCTAAAATTCAATAATATATTTTTAGCTAGTAATAAATTGTGAGCAGTGACACGCACGTCTACAGCGGTGGCATATTGATGGCGACAGGTGTGCTAGCAGGATACTCGCTACTGCTTATTATTATAAGTCTGCACAGAATATTCAATAGTCCAGGGTTACAATAGAGCCATATTTGTATTAGGGATGGGATTTTCGACTCACGTAGGTGAGTCGACATGATCAACTCGACTCACCAATATGAGTCGAGATTCAATGAGTCGACTCTCGATCTCGACTCTTATCGAGTGACCATTTTCAAAAACACCTTTTTTGATCAGAAAGACATAATAAAACCAATTGACAGAAGTGGTATCTACCAAATAAACGTCCCCAACTTCGGTGAATACATTAAAAAGACATCACAATCAATCGTCACCAGAATAAAAGAACATTTTCCTTCAGTAAACAACAAACACTCGGAAAAATATTTCTCCCTTTATTATCTTTATCAGTCAACAAAAAAAAAGCTACTCGTAAGTCGACTCTTTGTAGAGTCGACTCATTTCAAAAAGATGATTCGACTCGTGAGTGATTCGAGTCGTGAGTCGACTCGTGGATGACTAGCCCATCCCTAATTTGTATGACATTAGAGCTAGACTTGGCATTTATACTAAGTAGCCAGATGTATGCACCTACAGCTAGTGTAGCTCTGAAGAAGATTTAGTCTGCTGCTAGATTTGGTATTTACACGAAGTAGCCAGATGTATGCACCTACAGCTAGTGTAGCTCTGAAGAAGATTTAGTCTGCTGCTAGATTTGGTATTTACACGAAGTAGCCAGATGTATGCACCTACAGTTAGTGTAGCTCTGAAGAAGATTTAGTCTGCTGCCAGATTTGGTATTTACACGAAGTAGTCAGATATATGACACTACAGTTATTGTAGCTCTGAAGAAGATTTAGTCTGCTGCCAGATTTGGTATTTACACTAAGTAGTCAGATGTATGCACCTACAGCTAGTGTAGCTCTGAAGAAGATTTAGTCTGCTGCCAGGTTTGGTATTTACATGATGTAGTCAGATGTGTGACACTACAGCTAGTGTATCTCTGAAGAAGATATATTCTGCTGCCAGATTTGGTATTTACACTAAGTAGTCAGATGTATGACACTACAGTTAGTGTAGCTCTGAAGAAGATTTATTCTGCTGCCAGATTTGGTATTTACACTAAGTAGTCAGATGTATGACACTACAGTTAGTGTAGCTCTGAAGAAGATATATTCTGCTGCCAGATTTGGTATTTACACTAAGTAGTCAGATGTATGACACTACAGTTAGTGTAGCTCTGAAGAAGATTTAGTCTGCTGCCAGATTTGGTATTTACACTAAGAAGTCAGATGTATGACACTACAGTTAGTGTAGCTCTGAAAAAGATTTAGTCTGCTGATAGATTTAGTATCAGCTTGTAGAGCAGAGTCAGCAGAGGGTTGAGTGGAGTAGTTTCCTGCTGCTGTCATGTTTCAGCCTTCTCCATTATGGTTTTGTATTAGAAACTGAATGAGGTGTATTGTTCTCAAGTACGTTTTTCTCTCTCTGTATTTTCAGTCATCTTGTAGAGCAGAGTCAGCAGAGGGTTGAGTGGAGCAGTTTCCTGCTGCTGTCATGTTTCAGCCTTTTCCATTATGGTTTTGCATTAGAAACTGAGTGAGGTGTATTGTTCGCAAGTACTTTTTTCATTCTCTGTATTTTCAGTCAGCTTGTAGAGCAGAGTCAGCACAGGGTTGAGTGGAGCAGTTTCCTGCTGCTGTCATGTTTCAGCCTTTTCCATTATGGTTTTGCATTAGAAACTGAGTGAGGTGTATTGTTCGCAAATACTTTTTTCATTCTCTGTATTTTTAGTCAGCTTGTAGAGCAGAGTCAGCAGAGGGTTGAGTGGAGCAGTTTTCTGCTGCTATCATGTTTCAACCTTCTCCATTATGGTTTTGCATTAGAAACTGATTGAGGTGTATTGTTCGCAAGTACTTTTTTTATTCTCTGTATTTCATTCAGCTTGTAGAGCAGAATCAGCAGAGGCTTGAGTGGAGCAGTTTTCTGCTGCTATCATGTTTCAACCTTCTCCATTATGGTTTTGCATTAGAAACTGAGTGAGGTGTATTGTTCACAAGTACTTTTTTCATTCTCTGTATTTTCAGTCAGCTTGTAGAGCAGAGTCAGCAGAGGGTTGAGTGGAGCAGTTTTCTGCTGCTGTCATGTTTCAGCCTTTTCCATTATGGTTTTGCATTAGTGAGCAGAGTCAGCAGAGGGTTGAGTGGAGTAGTTTCCTGCTGCTGTCATGTTTCAGCCTTTTCCATTATGGTTTTGCATTAGAAAATGAGTGAGGTGTATTGTTCACAAGTACGTTTTTCACTCTCTGTATTTTCAGTCAGCTTGTAGAGCAGAGTCAGCAGAGGGTTGAGTGGAGTAGTTTCCTGCTGCTGTTATATTTCAGCCTTCTCCATTATGGTTTGGCATTAGAAACTGATTAAGATGTATTGTTCACAAGTACTTTTTTCATTCTCTGTATTTTCAGTCAGCTTGTAGAGCAGAGTCAGCAGAGGGTTGAGTGGAGTAGTTTCCTGTTTCAGCCTTTTCCCATTATGGTTTTTGATTTGATTTGCTATTTGCAACGTTTATCTATTACGAGCGTACAGAACGAACTCCAATGTAAGGTTAGCTAATTGGATTTCAGTGTAATTACAATTTTTAATTTTTCATTGCAGAGAGGTTATAAATTTACACTACCTACTTCAGTCTCGAATACATAATCCCAGTTGAGGGGGAAAGCGATCGGTGCTTGTTCCACATATGACCGTGTCCAGGACAGGGTTTTTAGGAGTCACGCCCCCCCCCCGATTTNTTGTTGCTGCTGCTGTTGTTGTTTTTGTTGTTGCTGCTGCTGTTGTTGTTTTTGTTGTTGATGTTGTTGCTGCTGCTGTTGTTTTTATTGTTGATGTTGTTGCTGCTGCTGTTGTTTTTATTGTTGTTTTTGTTGTTGCTGCTGTTGTTTTTATTGTTGATGTTGTTGCTGCTGATATTGTTTTTATTGTTGTTTTTGTTGTTGCTGCTGATATTGTTTTTGTTGTAGTTGTTTTTTTTAATGTTATAGGTCACGTGCACAATAGAGTATTTTCATTAAAAAAAAATCTGGATCCCTCTGGGTGCGGCCTTGTATAGGACCTTCATTATCATCACTCTTTTTCAAATTTTACAAAATCAGACTTAGAGCGTAGTAACTGGCGAGAATTTAAATTTTGTTTTTAGGTTTTGATTCTAACGAACGTTTCACCAGCAGCAAATAAAAGTTGAAATAAAAACATTCTGTTTGTGAAATAAGAGAAAAAGTTTTCCATTAACAACAACACAACGGATGGAGCTGACTTTTCTCCTCTTTGAAGTCAAAAAATAAATTGTACAAAAAAAAAAAAAATTAAAAACCACGAAAAGTTTAAATATTTCAAGAAAGGCCTTCACAGTGACAATGTTTTTGAGTAAACTGCCAGAACTTTTTTTATTTAAACAATATTCATTCTTTCTAAAAGTGAATCAAATTGCGGCAAAATTGTACTCGAAACATACTTGAGCTCAGTTGGAAGAGGCCCAACCGGATTGGAATACCGGGCGGCACATTTTGAATTTACCATAAAAATGAGAAAATCGACCTCGAAAACGGTCGGACAGTTTTCAATTCTGATCATTTGATACTTTTTCTGGTGCCTCAGTATATGGTTTGGCGGCGGGCGTTGGGGTCCATCAATTTTTACCGTTTTGGCACTCTTACGTTTTGGCAAAAGAATTAGTATTTTCTAATTTTTTTTTGCCCTATCTCGGATTCGAACTTGTAACTCTGGAATGGGTAGTCATGATTCTGCTATGTCCTAATTTAAGCAGATGACACGATAATCTTTCTCGCTTTCAGTTAATATATTGTCGCGATGTGGAGTTAGACTCGAATCCACCGCCTCAATCAACTGAGCTACTGAGGCTTTTATGCTCCTCCTTATTTAGAGCTGAGGCTTTTATGCTCCTCCTTATTTAGAGCTGAGGTCTTATTCAACCAGCTATCATCGAAATATATTCGTCACCTAATTTCGGAAGGGGTCTAAGTAGAAAAAAGCAAANCATCCAGCTATCATCGAAATTATGATGTCACTCAATGATGACGAATAATGCCACAATAATCTTTCTCGCTTTAAGTCAATATGTTGTCGCGATGTGGAGCCCAATCAACTGAGCTGCTGAGGCTGTTATACTCCTTATTTAGAGCTGATGTCTCATTCAACCAGCTATCATCGAATTTATGATGTCACTTAATGATGACGAAGTTTATAAATTACGAACAATTCTTAGAGACTCCGTCGCAGAATGACGAACATAAAAATTGTTATTCCGTTCATGTTGAAATTATTTATTAAAAGTTTCTCTGCTTTATTTTGAAGCGAGGGGCTTAAGCTTTTTGAAAAACTACCCGTGAGTACATGATGCCAGTGTCAAGTTAAGGATGGGAAATATTAGAAGGAAATATGGCTGAGGGAGATCTACCTATTATGTTACAGATAAAAGCAAGGAAAACATTCAATATTACTTTCTAAGGATGGGAAAATATTAGAAGGAAATATGGCTGAGGCAGATCTACCTATTATGTTACAGATAAAAGCAAGGAAAACATTCAATATTACTTTCTAAGGCTGGAAAATATTAGAAGGAAATATGGCTGAGGGAGATCTACCTATTATGTTACAGATAAAAGCAAGGAAAACATTCAATATTACTTTCTAAGGCTGGAAAATATTAGAAGGAAATATGGCTGAGGGAGATCTACCTATTATGTTACAGATAAAAGCAAGGAAAACATTCAATATTACTTTCTAAGGCTGGAAAATATTAGAAGGAAATATGGCTGAGGGAGATCTACCTATTATGTTACAGATAAAAGCAAGGAAAACATTCAATATTACTTTCTAAGGCTGGAAAATATTAGAAGGAAATATGGCTGAGGGAGATCTACCTATTATGTTACAGATAAAAGCAAGGAAAACATTCAATATTACTTTCTAAGGCTGGAAAATATTAGAAGGAAATATGGCTGAGGGAGATCTACCTATTATGTTACAGATAAAAGCAAGGAAAACATTCAATATTACTTTCTAAGGCTGGAAAATATTAGAAGGAAATATNGGAGATAGCGAAAAATAACCGAGAATTGACCCCCCCAAAATAGTATATAAGGAACCCATAAAAAATATAAAATTTGAAATTTTCCCGGTTTTTCCCCGATTTATGGACGGTTTTGACTACCAAAAAATCGGAATTGAAAAGTACCACTTCGGGATGAGCGAGAATGCTGAAATTTGATACAAAGGTGTTCCGCAGTACAAAAAGTCATAGCCTTGAATAAAATATTGAATTATCTAAATGGGAGTGGTGCTCACTCTGGGGGTCGGTTCCACCAAAAACCCATAATTTAGAAGTATCTCTTCTGGATAAGCGAGAAAGCTGAAATTTAATACGAAGGCGTTCCGCAGTGCAAAAAGTAATATCCCTGAGTAAAATATTGAATTTTCTAAATAGGATCCGTGTTCACTCTGGGGGTCGGTTCCACCAAAAATACCTCTGACTGGTACACAGTAGCGCGTGGGTTCAAACCCAGCCAAACTCATGGAATTTTCAATCTTATGAGTTTAAGTTATTTACCACTATTGGAGGTAATGGAAAGGGTCGGAATATTGCTTTTTAGCTGTACAAAACCTTAAAAATTGGGCAAACCTGGATTGCTTTCACTGATTACCCGTTTTTATGTTGGCATTTCATCATCATCATAGGCTGTTAACGTCCCAGTTTGCAACAACTCGCCATGAGTTCTTGATACTAACGAATCCTTCCGGATAATGCAGTAACTTCTCCTTGCTTTCTGCATGGGTAATGGGAGAGATATCTTTTTCGTCCCTGCCCTTAGTTCCCTTTTAAGTCCCCTTTCCAAAGAAGAATCTCAAATTCGGAATTTGGCAATGTCTATATCCGAGCCTGACACATTTTGAAATAAATTTGTCATCTTTGAGATGATCCATCAATTTCTTTTCTGAAGAAATTAAACTCCGTTTGTTAGATTGAGATTAAAGGGCCATGACGTAAGTTGATGAAATGAGTAAAATGACATTTTCGGGGGGGGGGTGTACGAAAAATCAAGGAGGAAATATCGGCCCCGGCCGAGGAGTATGAAAATCCAGAAAATTATATTACATCCTAGGTTATCTTCAGTTGTTTAGTTGTACCCTTTTCTAGCACGGCAACCCTCGCTTGCTTTCCAGCACGGTAACCCTGGCTTGCTTCAGAATCAATGTGTACAAACTGCAATTTGCTGACGACATTCCATCTTTGGTTTCGAGTGAAGTTTTTAAAAAGCTGAATACCATTCCTACATCCAATCCTTCTGCATTTACAAAGTTCTTAGAATTGTCACCCAATGAGCCTGGCTTGTTCCCCTAAGCTGAAACACTTAAAACAACTCGTAGCGTTGAAACAATGATTGGAATAAATAAGCAATGAAAATGATGAACGTGAAAATAAAGCGAGAGAGATTACAAAATATGAACAAAATTTCATTTTAATAGAATAAGTTCCACCTGCATTAGTTGCGAAGCAGAAGGAATGGGTTGGGGGGGGGGGGGTAAGCAAATACTCGTATGACTTGCACTTGACCGTACCATCCAAACAAAAATTAGAATGATTTTTCTTTAATCACGTGGACTTTTTAAAAGCAAATACTTGTATGACTTGCACTTGACCGTACCATCCAAACAAAAATTAGAATGATTTTTCTTCCATCACGTGGACTTTTTAAAAGCAAATACTCGTATGACTTGCTCTTGACCGTACCATCCAAACAAAAATTAGAATGATTTTTCTTCCAACCTGAGAAAGAAGCATGTTGTTCTGTGTGCTCGATTTAACATTAGACACTTGGGATGGGTATTGAACAAAGAATCTATACAATATCTTGGGGGAATTTCCTGAGAAAGAAGAATGTTGTTCTGTGTACTCGATTTAACATTAGACACTTGGGCTGGGTATTGAAAAAAGAATATATACAATATCTCGGGGGAATTTCCTGAGAAAGAAGAATGTTGTTCTGTGTAATCGATTTAACCCTAGAAACTAAGGTTGGGCATCGAACAAAGAATCTGTACCATATCTCGGAGGAATTTTCTGAGAAAGAAACTCTATTTTCGTTGTTCTGTTTTCAGGTTTCTCAAAGATTCTATATTCTTCTATACATTTGTCTCTCCCGTCTGCATTCTTATTCTCTCCCCCACTGACTAAAGTTCTCTTTTGTTTTGTTCTGTTTTCAGGTTTCTTAAAGATTCTCTATTCTTCTATACATTTGTCTCTCCCGTCTGCATTCTTATTCTCTCCCACACTGAATAAAGTTCTCTTTTGTTTATTCTGTTTTCAGGTTTCTCAAAGATTCTGTATTCTTCTATACATTTGTCTCTCTCTCGTCTGCATTCTTATTCTCTCTCCCATTGACTAAAGTTCTCTTTTGTTTTGTTCTGTTTTCAGGTTTCTCAAAGATTCTGTATTCTTCTATACATTTGTCTCTCGCGTCTGCATTCTTATTCTCTCCCCCACTGACTAAAGTTCTCTTCTGTTTGTTCTGCTTTCAGGTTTCTCAAAGATTCTCTGTTCTTCTATACATTTGTCTCTCCCGTCTGCATTCTTATTCTCTCCCTCACTGAATAAAGTTCTCTTTTGTTTATTCTGTTTTCAGGTTTCTCAAAGATTCTGTATTCTTCTATACATTTGTTTCTCTCTCGTCTGCATTCTTATTCTCTCTCCCATTGACTAAAGTTCTCTTTTGTTTTGTTCTGTTTTCAGGTTTCTCAAAGATTCTATATTCTTCTATACATTTGTCTCTCCCGACTGCATTCTTATTCTCTCCCC
>JAAEEI010000454.1:32187-42380 GCA_012654025.1 Pachypsylla venusta
CTGTATTCTTCTATACATTTGTCTCTCCCGTCTGCATTCTTATTTTGTTTAAACTCTACTTCATTTGCAACTCTTATATTACAATGAAGTACTCTGTGCGATTACAAATAGATTCTAAAATTCGAAAGAAAATGAAAAAGAAACGCACCTTACAAGTCTACCTTTACATCAAGTTACTCTCTCTGCTATCTTTTATTTTATTATTATTTGTGTTAGTTAAACTTACACAAAATTCATATTTTTGGATTTTGTTCAACATTTTACATTCGTTACAAGGAATGTTCGTAGCTATCATTGTTACACGAAATTCAAAACTATTGGACATATATTCAGAATCTATAAGATCACACAAACATAATGTTTACAATTCGATAGCAAACGCCAGAAATAGGTTTTGTTCGAAATCCTCAAGTATTCAAGCACTCACGTGGGATCCATTGCCAGAGGTTATTTAGGAAATTCTTCAGAGATGCCAGGAATATATATTGGTAGAAATCCTCAAGCGATCAAGCACAGATGTTGGATTCTTTGCCGGAGGTTGATTGGGAAATTCTTCAGAGATGCCAGAAACAGATATTGTTCTAAATCCTCAAGCGATCAAGCACTCACGAGGGATCCATTGCCAGAGGTTGATTAGGAATAGATATTGTTCTAAATCCTCAAGCGATCAATCACTCACGTTGAATCCATTGCCAGAGGTTGATTAGGAAATTCTTCAGAGATGCCAGGAATAGATATTGTTCTAAATCCTCAAGCGATCAAGCACTCACGTGGGATCCATTGCCAGAGGTTGATTAGGAAATTCTTCAGAGATGCCAGGAATAGATATTGCTCTATATCCTCAATGGATCCCACGTGAGTGCTTCATCAGCACTCACGTGGGATCCATTGCCAGAAACCACCGTCATTGTAAAAGCTGCAGTCCAGACTCTACAGGATCAGGTCGACAGTATTAGATATCCATCACGTGGACTTTTTAAAAGCAAATATGACTTGCAATTGACTGTACTACTCAAACAAAAATTAGAACGATTTTTGTTCCATCACAATGTAAGGGTAGAGGGTGGTAAAAGGGAAGAAGAAATTGAGCTCCAATATTTTTACTTTTCCAAGAATTGAAAATAATTTCAAATATCAATGCATTACATTAAACATTTTGCATAAAACAAACTGCCAATCAGGGGTCATTTCAAATTACAATTACAAATGTATACTCAAATAAATCTACTTTTATAATCAATGGGACACTTTTTTCAAATGAAAACACTTTGAGTCGAAATTGCAATTAAAATGTTCTCATCTGAAATAAAAATAACAGTTTGAGGGCATTATATCGGATTAACAGATTTCCTCTAGATCAGGGTTGTCCAATCTTCGTGCACCCGTGGGCCGCAAGGGCACAATCTAGCGAGCGCTCGGTCCGTAGGCAGTGGCGAATTTACCGTACAAGCAACATAGGCCATGGCCTAAGGCGGCAGAATTTAGAGGCGGAAAAATAGCGAGCAACTTAAATATGGAAAAAAAAAATTGGGCGGTTTAGCTGCAATGAAAATGGTTTCTTGTTTATACATTTTTCTCTCTTTTTACACAATTGAAAATCAGATAGATACTGTACAGTTTGCATTATACATAGCAAACGCCAACTGCCGTAAAAATTTCAAATATACGCGCGTGAGCATCTTGGTGTTACGCCATCATGTGCAGTAATTGAAGTGTGAAACGCGAGTGGATAGACATGCGCCTGGCAACAGACCTATTACCATGTCGGCAATATAAGTCGAATTTTATTTTATTGAATAAAGGATTATTCAGGTTTCCTTCGCATTTTATGTCGTGAAGAATTTTGGAAGCAAGATTGTGAAAACAGCTGATTATTCCTTTTTTTATTTATCAATTTGGCCACTAGAGGGAGCGTTCTCTCTGGCAACCCTTCTCAAAAAATTTAGATTTTTTTTTTAAAAAAAACAACAACCTTCTTTATTGGCCGTCGTGGATCCATTTTGGACTGTTGTACATAAAAAATACAGGCATGGTAGTAAAAACGTCTCCTAACCCCTCTAATTGGATTAAAATTGGTAACAAAAATTGTCCAGACACTACTCCCCGGTTTCAGAAACCACAATGTGACAGAAATGAGGTTAGACTCTACAAAAGTAAACAGAGGTAAAAATTCAAAACAAAAAACATGAATCCGAACAGCCAATCAGAATTGGAATAAAAGTGAATAACAAAATGGCGGATTTGTGAATCAAGAAATAGTTGGGTCACAATTCTTCATTTTCGCCATCTTGCTTCCAAATTTTTCACGAAATAAAATGCGGAGTGAGTTGGAATAATCCATTATTCCAAGAAATAAAATTTTATTAATCTCAAGAGTTTTTAGAATAAAAAATAGATTTTTTCAGTCATTACTGATCACCGAAAAGGAAAGGATTTTCATCTTCTTTAATCATAATTGGGTGGTCATTATTGATTTCGTTGTTAACCAGATGTCAGACCTAGCCAACGATCATACGTCGGGCGTGGTCAGTACTTGGATAGTTGACCGCTTGGGAACACCACGTAGCGTTGAGTCTAATATGCATAGCCGTATCCAGGGTTCATTCAGGCCGTATCCAGCCGTACCCCCCCCACCCCCCCGAAATAAAATCCTGGATACGGCCCTGTAAATATGTACCTACCCACACAAATGTGTGTAAGCAGCTGTGTGAACGCAAATGTTAACATACAATAAACTTTTCTTATAGGCCGTTACGTGTGTTTCTCCCTCGAGGTCAAAACTTTTTCCCGCCTCTGCATTGATATTCGTACAAAGCTTATTTTCATCTGAGTGCGACATATGATGGAAACTTTAATTGCGTATTAAAGTACATTTAATACCATTACTTTTAAAAATTGCATCATTCAAATGGCATGCGCGGTTTCATTTACAGGAATCGATCCGAGAGGTCCAATTTCGTAAGACTCTGTTGCATAAGTCGGGCCGCCTGACCAAAGTATACACCAAATAGTAAGTTTCACGGGATGCAATGGAGACTCTTGATACTGTTGAGGATTACTGTCTCCCCAAATGCGGCAATTTTGTTTATTCACGAAGCCTTTTAACCAAAAATTTGCGTCATCACTGAAAACGTTTTTTCGCTCCCAACAGATCCAGAGACCAATCAGCGAACGAGCGACGAGCTTGGTGGTCTTGGAGCTTCAGTTCTTGCGTCAACTGGATCTTATAGGAATGCATGCCCAAGTCTTTTCGTAAAATTCTCCAAGTTGAGGTCGCAGAAAGACCAACTGCTTGTGCACGACGAGGAATCGAAAGCTTTAGCTCTTCAGCCACACTTTCGGCAACAGCAACAATATTCTCGCTTGACCGCGCGTTTTTGCGTCTTACAGGAACTGCTCGATCAGCTCGAATCAGCACCGTCTTGCTCGAATTGGGCGACAAACATCGAGAAATGATAGTGCTCCCACCTGAAACTTCAGAGCAATATGTTGCCAAACTTCGGTCATAGCTATTGAAAAACCTCTTACATCAAATTGTTTATAGCTATTTCGTTGCTTCGCCATTGTTGAGAATAAAGAACGAACTGGAAATAGTTTTAGGCGACATTATAGGAATAGTCCCCCTTGGATAGGGAGACTTTAAAAGAATACTTCCAAGGCATCCAAGTCCATGCCAGTCGTACAAGACGACTAAGGATAGGGTCGGAAACGATATCCTTTCTGTGGAAAGGGGACATGCGAAGGACATAATGCAATAACATGCGAAGGACATAATGCAGTAGCTTCTCCTTGCTTTCTGCATGTCTATTTTGTTTCCGATTTGATAGTTCGGCCATCATTTGTTTGCTGTGTTGTTGCCCTAAAGCAGGGGTTCCCAAACTGGGGGGGGGGCGTGAAGGCAAGCCATGGGGGGCCGCGAGACCAGTAGAGTTATTCTCATTTAGTTAAAATTTAAATGTACACAATTTTTTTACAAAGATAATTTTATTTTAGAAAATTTGATTGAGATAGCATTCAGCAACACATTAGCGTTTTGAATGAGTTACCATTCAGCAACACATTAGCGTTTTGAATCAGATAGCATTCAGCAACACATTAGCGTTTTGAATGAGATAGCATTCAGCAACACATTAGCGTTTTGAATCAGATAGCATTTAGCAACACATTAGCGATTTAATGATATAGCATTCAGCATTAGCGTTTTGAATGAGATAGCATTCAGCAACACATTAGCGATTTAATGATATAGCATTCAGCATTAGCGTTTTGAATGAGATAGCATTCAGCAACACCTATACCCATTCATAATTTCAAATGTAAAGGAAAGGGGGGCGTGGGAGGCTTTCATTTCAAGAAAGGGGGGCACGGTACCAAAAAGTTTGGGAACCCCTGTCCTAAAGTTTTAGCCCAGTGAGATACATGACTCTCCCACATTCGTTGTCTCACCGAATTGCACGCTTTTTTCTGATTCCCGGTTCAGTTGGTCTTTCTAGGACTTAAAAAGTCAAATTGACCTTACTCCCTTGAAAATCGTAATTTTGCCACTGAATATGATCCCCCCCCCCCCCCCCNATTTCTCCCCCCCCCAAGAGGTTATACGTCCCATAACTGCACAGTAAAAAAACAAAAATCCATGACAATTGACTGGTCCTGTTGAAATAATAAAAACATAACTTTAGCCAAGCTCTCCTCTACCATGCTTTTCATCTCCCATTTCGAATCCCACTGGATTTTATTTAAAAAAAATAATAACACGGGTAGAACGATGTAGAAAATTTCTTTGCGGGCGCTTCGGGCGTTGGGAAAAATTTAATATATTGTTTATATACTCTAGTGTTACCTAATAATACGAGCAGCGGGCAGGTACATCTGTTCAGATGGAAATTTGTAGGTTTCTGTTTCATACACGAGTGCAGGGCGTGGAATAATCATAATTTACAAGAAAGTGGTTTCATCAATAGCGGATACAGGGAAGGGGGCAGACCGTTGGTTAACAATTTTCTGTTTCATACACGAGGCGTGGAATAATCATAATTTACAAGAAAGTGGTTAAATCATTAGCGGATACGAGGGGAGGGTGCCCCCCCCCCAGAACTGAAGATATTGAATGTCGAAACACTTTTCTCAAATTGGACTTCCATGTTGATTATAATATGGGCACTCGATCGGTCCCCCATCTGGAGACCTGTATCTGCCACTGGTTTTCATTTATACTTCAAGTCACCGCCCTCAACTGAAGACCTGTATCCGCCACTGGTGTTCATCTAAACTTCAAGTCACCGTCCACAACTGGAGACCTGTATCCGCCACAGGTTTTCAT
The DNA here is from genome assembly GCA_012654025.1 of Pachypsylla venusta. Taxonomy (NCBI): domain Eukaryota; kingdom Metazoa; phylum Arthropoda; class Insecta; order Hemiptera; family Aphalaridae; genus Pachypsylla; species Pachypsylla venusta. Next base: position 37,508 of record JAAEEI010000454.1, read on the forward strand.
CTATACTTCAAGTCACCGCCCTCAACCGGCGACCTGTATCCGCCACTGGTTTTCATTTATACTTCAAGCTACCGCCCTCGACTTGAGACCTGTATCCGCCACTGGTTTTCATCTATACTTCAAGTCACCGCCCTCAACTGGAGACCTATATCCGCCATTGGTTTTCATCTATACTTCAAGTCACCGCCCTCAACTGGAGACCTATATCCGCCACTGGTTTTTATCTATACTTCAAGTCACCGCCCTCAACTGGAGACCTGTATCTGCCACTGGTTTTCATCTATACTTCAAGTCATCGTCCTCAACTGGAGACCTGTATCCGCCATTGGTTTTCATCTATACTTCAAGTCACCGCCCTCAACTGGAGACCTGTATCCGCCATTGGTTTTCATCTATACTTCAAGTCACCGCCCTCAACTGGAGACCTGTATCCGCCACTGGTTTTCATCTATACTTCAAGTCACCGTCCTCAACTGGAGACCTATATCCGCCACTGGTTTTCATTTATACTTCAAGCTACCGCCCTCAACTGGAGACCTGTATCCGCTACTGGTTTTCATTTATACTTCCAGTCACCGCCCTCAACTGGAGACCTGTATCCGCCACTGGTTTTCATATATACTTCAAGTCACCGCCCTCAACTGGAGACCTATATCCGCCACTGGTTTTCATTTATACTTGAAGCTACCGCCCTCAACTGGAGACCTGTATCCGCTACTGGTTTTCATTTATACTTCAAGTCACCGCCCTCAACCGGAGACCTGTATCCGCCACTGGTTTTCATTTATACTTCAAGCTACCGCCCACAACTGGAGACCTGTATCCGCCACTGGTTTTCATCTATACTTCAAGTCACCGTCCTCAACTGGAGACCTGTATCCGCCACTGGTTTTCATCTATACTTCAAGTCACCGTCCTCAACTGGAGATCTGTATCCGCTACTGGTTTCCATCTATACTTCAAGCCACCGCTCTCAACTGGAGACCTGTATCCGCCACTGGTTTTCATATATACTTCAAGTCACCGCCCTCAACTGGAGACCTATATCCGCTACTGGTTTCCATCTATACTTCAAGTCACCGTCCTCAACTGGAGACCTGTATCCGCCACTGGTTTTCATATATACTTCAAGTCACCGCCCTCAACTGGAGACCTGTATCCGCCACTGGTTTTCATATATACTTCAAGTCACCGTCCTCAACTGGAGACCTGTATCCGCTACTGGTTTTCATTTATACTTCAAGTCACCGCCCTCAACTGGAGACCTGTATCCACCACTGGTTTTCATCTATACAGGATGTTTACCAAAAGTGGACCCTTATTTTGAATTCTTCTAATAAATATTGGAAAGAAAACACAAATACTTTATTTTTCATGAAAAAGCAAAGAATTATAATGTTTTTAATATATTTATGTTTTTGTTAAATTTCTCAAAATTAAGGTTTTAAAAAAAGTTGTCTAAAAGTGGACCCCCATTTGACTCCTAATCTGGACCCCTAAGTTTCCTAAATTGGACCCCCATTTTCTTCAATTGAGTGGTCAAATATTTGAGCAATAAGAAAGTGGGACGTTATTTCAAATGTATTCTTGATTACACTTTAATAAATATATATAAAAAAAAGAGAATCAGGGGTCCACATTTGGAAAATTCAGGGGGTCTGCATTAGGAATTTTGGTGGACGAAACAATTTTTTTCACTGACATTTTAAATTAAAAAGCTAAGAGAAAATAATATCAGAAATTGAAGTTAAAAAATGTACTTTAACACATATATATTCTACTTATAAACACTTACCAGAGAAAATCCCAATATACTATCCTTGAAAACTTTTCAAAATCACAAAAATCAAAATACAAATCTAAAATCAATACTATTACAACTGAAACTGTGACCGAGTCAGAGATGAGATTTCTAACAATAAACAAATCATTTCCCCTCCCGATCCTCTTTCTCATGTTACGTTATGTGAGAAATAGGCTAGAGGTCCAATTTAGGGGGAGGGGTCCCATTTTGGTACACTTACTCTACTTCAAGTCACAATAGTCGAATTTTATTTTATTGAATCGCATTTTATTTTGTTAAGAATTTTGGAAGCAAGATTTGTGAAAACAGCTGATTATTCCTTTTTTTATTTACCAATTTGGCCACTAGAAACAGCGTTCTCACCTCAAAAGAATGGTCTGGAACAGGGGAGGATTGTCTGACAACCCTTCTCAAAAAATTTAGTTTTTTTTTAGAGTTGGAATAATCCATTATTCCAAGAAATAAAATTCGATTAATATCACTTTTGTGTTTTTGAGTAATTTTCAGAGAAATTGTATTTTAAAAGAGCAATTGAGGAACATTCAAACAAAAAATTAAAAACATTTAAAATTATAAATTGCATGGAAGACCACATTTGTCTTCAACAAGATATAATTTCAGTTGAACAATGGCTAAAAAAAACACCTCCTTGAATTCAGCATTCACACGTGTGAGTTTATGTCTTTTGGAACTAAGAAACAATTATGCGAGTATCTCATATTTGGAACTAAGAAACAATTATGCGAGCTCTGGGAGCCAAACCGCTTGTCCTATTTTGATGAAATTTGGCACAGGTTATCTATGGACAAAAAGCCCGACCCATATTTTTCTTTTTCTTGATATCGCCCCCATCGCCCCTATGAGCCCGAACACCTTTTTTGGGACCGAATCTCTAAAATTCAAAACACATAACCAATTTTAATTAAATTTGGTATGCGCAGTCAACTGATTACTTTATTGGATATTTTTTGGTATTTTATATAAATTTCGGTTTTGGGGCTCCGGCAGGGGCCCACAAATGTAAAAATACAAAATTCGTCTTATTTTGACAATATTTCGTATGTAAAAATACAAAATTTGTCTTATTTTAAGAATATTTCGTATATTGTCTAAGTACGTTGTTAATTTTAGCTTAGTATGATGAATTCATTCATTGATTTTTCATCATTAGTTCATTTTCATCTCATCTCCATTTCATTTTCATCTTCGAGGGAAGGGGGCGAGCCCCCCCCCTAAATACGGCCGTGGCTCTTACATAGTCAATAAGGTTTGTGGTTCAAAATTAAATGGAAAAAGTGCGCGATAGAAGGATAATTAAGACACATAGAAAAGATACAAAACTATAAAACAATATTACAAATCAAAAATTTGGCCGACACAAATTTTTAGCCAATTCTATAAAGTGGCCCATGCGATCCGCAAAGTCCAGCACAGTAGAATATTGGTTATAAAGTGCCATGGTTTTAGGAATTGGAAAAAATTGATTCACCCGAGAATTATATTGGACAATTTTTTGTATTTTGTAGAAATTTTTCTTTTGCGGCCCCTAAAGGGCTCACAAATGAAAAAAACATAAAATTGGTCTGATTTTGATAAAATTAGGTATGCACAGTCACCCAAGTATTATATTTGACAATTTTTGGTGTTTTGTAGAAATTTTGCTTTTGGGGCCTGGTAGGGGCCCACAAATGAAAAAACATAAAATTGATCTGATTTTGATAAATTTTGGTATGCACAGTCACCCAAGTATTATATTTGACAATTTTTGGTGTTTTGTAGAAATTTTGCTTTTGGGGCTTGGTAGGGGCCCACAAATGAAAAAACATAAAATTGATCTGATNAAAAAAAAAAAAACATAAAATTTGAGATAAGGTCTAGTACGGTTTTCCGTACCATTTATTTTATATTTTACCTATGTTTTTTTCTGGACCCCCACTAACCAAAATCTTGGATACGGCCGTGGTAAGAGCCATTAATGATAATGGCGTTTAGTCAAATAAAAAATAAAATTAAAAAAAAAAAAAAATAGAATTGAGAAAGGGTAAAGTAATTATTAATTATATTACAGTGATTGTCATAATTGACATGGTCCATGTCAATTATTGGCCTCCAAGAACAGAGGTATGATGTCAATTAAAAATTTAGCAGTATTAGACCTATCTACAACCTATGTGGAGCTGATGTCTCATACATCTGGCTACCATCGGACACGATGATATCACAAAAGAGTTGCCTCATTAAACGTTACTAGATCATATATGAAATCAACATCCTCTAATATCTCATTCTGCTACCATCGGACACGATGATATCACAAAAGAGTTGCCTCATTAAACGTTACAAGATCATATATGAAATCAACATCCTCTAATATCTCATTCNATTTGTATTTTATAACTATAGATGAGAGAACGTAATATATCTGGAGCTGGATACCGCATTAGGTCCTTATAAGTATATTATTGGTTATCATAAAATGAGTAAATTCGATTTTTTCGCGTTTTTGTTGTTTACTGAAGCAAAATGTTCTTTCATTCTGGTGTCGATTGATTGTGATGTCTTTTTTTCACCCAAGTAGGGGACATTTATTTGGTAGATACCACTTTTGTCAATTTTTTATGTCTTTCTGATCAAATACGGTGCTGTCAATCGACGCGAGTCGAGAGTCAAATCATATTGATGAGTCGAATCGACTCATCTAAGTGAGTCGAAAATTCAATCCCTATAATACACAATATTTGTCATGATTCCAAATATTTGGCACTACTTATTTGATCAATATTTGTTGAATGTGTGTGTTTGGTATACAGTATGCCCCAGAATGACCGGTCCCCCCCTTTCACATTTGAACGGCTTTAAATTTTTGAATTTTTGTAATTCAAAAATTTATTGGTAGGTATAACACAGAGTGCGGCAATTAGTTCTCCTACTTTTCAAAAAATCATGGGAGGGGAAGCAATAGTGGGAGGAGCGTGAGGTTTGTGATATTCAACACGAAATGATATCAGGGTGCGGCAATTAGGTCTCCTACTTTTCAAAAAATCATGGGAGCGGAAGCAATAGTGGGAG
>JAAEEI010000455.1:0-11356 GCA_012654025.1 Pachypsylla venusta
GTACGTACAATGTTTGTACAGTTAGGTGAGCAAGTACTGTACATTGCACCTAATCTATGTACGTACAATGTTTGTACAGTTAGGAGAACAAGTACTGTACATTGTACCTAATCTATGTACGTACAATATTTGTACAGTTAGGTGAGCAAGTACTGTACATTGTACCTAATCTATGTACGTACAATGTTTGTACAGTTAGGTGAACAAGTACTGTACAATGTACCTAATCTATGTACGTACAATGTTTGTACAGTTAGGTGAGCAAGTACTGTACATTGTACCTAATCTATGTACGTACAATGTTTGTACAGTTAGGTGAACAAGTACTGTACATTGTACCTAATCTATATACGTACAATGTTTGTACAGTTAGGTGAAAAAGTACTGTACATTGTACCTAACTTATGTATGTACAATGTTTGTACAGATACGTGAGCAAGTACTGCACATTTTACCTAACCTATGTACGTACAATGTTTGTACAGTTAGGTGAGCAAGTACTGTACATTGTACCTAAGCTATGTACGTACAATGTTTGTACAGTTAGGTGAACAAGTACTGTACATTGTACAAAACCTATGTACGTACAATGTTTGTACAAATACGTGAGCAAGTACTGTACATTGTACTTAACCTATGTACGTACAATGTTTGTACAGTTAGGTGAGCAAGTACTGTACATTGTACCTAATCTATGTACGNTCAATGTGGGTAGCTGGTTTGCAAGTTTCCAGCGAATGGAGGGTAAAACCCCCGTCTTGAATGACCAATAGATGTTAAAGAGACGTTAAGCCAAATTAAAAAAAAAAATGAACAAAGCCGTAGATTATTATATTGCACAGATTTTTTTTCCCCAGAAAAGTCAAATACGCACGATTCCCCAACCTTCGGGTAATGGTGCGCAGGGGTCAATTTTCAAGGTCTTTCCCCTGTTGATCTTATTTTTGCACCTTTTATTTTTTTCCTGATTCTCCGCTTTCTCCAATAATTCAACATAATTCAACGATGTTTATACATAAACAATTACAAATTTAACGAAAAAAATTACAACAATACTGTTTTATTTTCTGAACATGAATTTGAAACAATCGTCGAGTGCTCACAGATCAAAACAAAAACAAACTTCTGATAAAGTAGTATCACTAACTCTCACTAGGGGGAGACTGTTACAGTGGTCGTGTTCCATCTCAGTGTTGACTCGTGACGATCCCAAATCTGGGGCGTAATTAGACTCTAAATTTGACATACCTACTAAATTTGAAGTCTCTGGCTCTTACCATTCTCTTTTTAGACAGGATTAATGAAAACCGCTTAAAAGTGGCAAAAATCGCTAAGTGTGTATTCGATTTCGGGGTACAATTAAAGCGCAGAAGGGACTTATGTACCAAATCTCATCCAAATCGGTCAAAGCAAAAGTAAAAAGTGGCAAAAGTACCCATCACGGCGTAAGGCGCGTTGAACAAACGGATTTTCTTTATTCGATTTTTGGATTCTACGTACCTTGAAACGTATAATATCAAATTTTGAGAGGGGGTAATTTTTTTTTTTTTTTCGTGACGATTCCAAAGGTGCATTATTGAAAATCATAAACCAAAAAAGAAAAGAAAAAAAAATCTTTAGAATTGACTGTTCCCAGGCGAGAATTTGATGTTGCCATTATTTCTCTTCCCAGAACGCAGCTTGATGAGTCTATTCTGTTATTATTACAAATTGTACTTGTCTCGGTGTGTTTTGATAAATTGAAACCCGACGTGGCGGGGGTTATGGGGTGGGGTCGGATGTTTTTGTTATTCATTATTTTATGTTTTGGGTGGGGTCTCGGAAAAAAACAGTGATGGCAGTTTGTCTTGTTAAAAATAATATAATTGTATTAAAAATTAAAGAAACGTGTAATATGTCATTGTTTGTGAAGTGTGAAAAGCGAGGAAGAGGGGAAGTGAGAAAAGCGAGAGAGAGAGAGAGAGAGAGAGAGAGAGAGAGAGAGAGAGAGANGGAGGGAGGGAGAGATAGAAGTACCGGGTGCCTTCAGCAACCTATCAAATATATCAAAAATGCCAGTGATAATAATTTTTATTAAACTTCTGTGCAGGACCCTTTCTTTTTTTTTCGGGGAGGGGGGGGGAACCATTGACAGCCAAGCCAGGACTAACACCTGAAAACGATGATGATGATGGAAGGGGTTGTTGTTTTTGTTGTTGTTATTGCTGTTGTTTTTGTTTTTTTAATATTATAAGTCACACGCAAAGTAGAGTATTTTCATTTAAAAAAAAAAAAACGATTGAAATTTCAAGGGTTGGGGGAGGGGTCTGGACCCCCTAGACCCCCCCTGGGTACGGTCTTGCTTCTGTGTGTCAGTTCGTCTGTTTGTTCCACCATAACTCTCGAGCGCTCAGTCTGATTTTGATGTAACGGGTCCGACTTAGGAGAGAACCGTAGGGTCCTCGAACAAGGGAAAAATGCCACGTTCAAAATATTTTTCCCGTTTGGGGAAGAAAATTTGCTCAAGCAATAAAGGCATGGCCGTAAAAACGTTTCCTAACCTGTCAAGGGGGGTTAAAATATGTCAATAAAGTAATCATAAAAAGTTAAAAACAAAACAAAAGAGAAGTGGAAAAAATGAAAATATGGTTGGTGGGATTTTTCCCGCGATGTGTCACGCCGCATGCGACAAAAATCCCCAAAAATGCCACAACTATGGGACCCTACGGTTCTCCCCGGAGTCATACCCTTGATGTAACTTGGTATGTAACATTCATTATGGTCGTGTGGAGTTTTTGAGCCATACTGGGTCATCTAAGGGCTCCTGATGTCCATTTTAACTGAGTGAAGTCTTTACACAACTACTGGCGATAATGTTTTCGACGAGCCTATTGCACTCCGTCAATTAAAAATTAAGTATTTCATTTTGGGCCAATTTGGCCGAGCGCGTCTTTTTTATAGTCCTTATAGTGAAAATAATTGAGCCATGTTTGGGATACCAACTGACCGTTCAGAGAGGTTTTACTTGCTGGGTGTCCACCCAATCCACTTAATGTTGGTTTTTTTCCTGAAAACACAGTCTGATGTGTTTAATGGACATTTGTTAATTTCCATGTAAAGAAGACGTTTTTTTGGTTTATAACTTTGGAATCGTCACGAAAAAAAAAAAAAAAAAAAAAAAAATTACACCCCCCCCAAAAAATTTATTGGGGGGTACCCCCAAAAATGTATTATTTTTTGCCAGAAAAATAATAAATCCAGGTGTCACATTGGCAGAGTTTTTTGGTTTGTTTTTTCAATTTAGCTTAACGTCTTTTTAACATCTATTGGTCAATAAAGACATGGGTTTCACCCTCCATTTGCTGGAAACTTGCAAACCAGCTACCCACATTGGCCTCACACAGTCCGGGTTTGGCCGGACAGTATTACGAGGGCGCAAACCCACGTGGACACCCACATGATACAACCTTGCTGGACGTTACTGTTAAAGAGACGCTAAGCAAACAAAGTAATCCATATCCATACTAATATATAAATGCGAAAGTAACTCTGTCTGTATGTATGTTACGCTTTCAAGCTTAAACTACTGAACCGATTTTGATGAAATTTGGTATGGAGATAGACTAAACTTTAGGAAAGGACATAGGCTACTTTTTATCGCGAAAAAAGGGGGTTGGAACTATAAACGGCCATGCCTCTAAGGCGCCAAGCGAAGCGGGCGTATTCTGCTAGTTCCTAATAAAAGGAGTCAACTGGGAGTTTGGTTGAGTACATTACGTACGTCTTCATCAACTCAGGTGCACTCAGCATCATACTGCAATCAGCATATCATCATTCTTTTACACCTTAGTGTAGTGGACACTGGACCCCTTAGTTGTCCCCAAAGCTGCTCCACAATTCAACCCAAAATTGTTAGGTTTTTTGTTGATCACCCGGTATACTAATAAAACACGCTTGTCATTCAGCTAATTGCCATTTTATGAAATTATAATTTCCAAGTCTGAGAAAACGTTTCATGAAAGAAGCGTGGAAAGGAAAATTACTTTACGTGTCACCATCTCCTAAGGAGGAGATTCAATCTGACATAGAACAATTTTACGTTTCACCATCTCCTAAAGAGGAGATTCAATGTGACATAGAACAATTTTACGTTTCACCTTCTCCTAAGGAGGAGATTCAATCTGACAGTGAATAATTTTACGTTTCACCATCTCCTAAGGAGGAGATTCAATCTGACAGTGAATAATTTTACGTTTCACCATCTCCTAAGGAGGAGATTCAATCTGACAGAGAATAATTTTACGTTTCACCATCTCCTAAGGAGGAGATTCAATCTGACAGTGAATAATTTTACGTTTCACCAACTCCTAAGGAGGAGATTCAATCTGACATAGAACAACGTACCTCTATGTAAAAAAACTCTGCCAATGTGACACCTGGGTTTATTCATTTTCTTGGGGGTACCCCCAAATTATTTGAGGGGGGTTATCGTGATGATTCCATTGGGCGTAATTAGACCCTAAATTTTGACATACCTAACAAATTTGAAGTCTCTGGCTCTTACCATTCTCTTTTTAGACAGGATTATTGAAAAGGTTAAAGCGGTAAAAACCGCCAGCGGTATATTTGATTGAACCCAAAAGTTTTGGATCTAACTGAGACCCCAAATATGACATACATACAAAATTTCAAATCTCCAGCTCTTACATTCTCCTTTCAGACAGCGATACTAAAAACCGTTAAAAAGCGGCAAAAATCGCCAAGGGTGTATTCGGGGCACAATTAGAGCCCAGATGGGACCTACATACCAAATTTCATCCAAATCGGTCAACGCTAAGTGGCAAAAGTACCCATCTCGGCGTACGGCGGATGGCGGACAAACGGATTTTTTTTTATTCGATTTTTGGATTCTNTTTTTTTTTTTTTTTTAAAAAAAAAAAACATGTTTAAAAAATGATGGCCCTATGTCTAGAATGAGCAGACGTCCCGTTTTCCATCGTCCCTTAGGGGGAATTTAGTTTTTCCAAATTGAAACCATTGTTAAAAGCGTGTGCGTCGTTCGTTTATTCTTATTTTTCCGGCGAACATACCCCCCTCCAGGACAAGTCGCTCCAAGAAACGAATGTTTGGGGCGAGCGAAGCGAGTCCCTCTTACCCACAGCTTCGGGCTTTCAATTAACTTTCAATTTGTATTTCCAAGAATTTTAAAAGGTTTAAATCCTTTGGAATTTTATAGGAAAAGAGAGTATTCACAGATTAGAATCCAGGAAACGTAAAAGATTTTAAAGGGTTTCTACATACATAATTAGCACTACAATCATTCCGCTCGCCCCTTTTTGTCCGCAAACCCGGACCCACCTAGTATAAATCAAATCAACTTACCCTGGCTACAGTTTCGTAATGTGCAGTACCTCTCCCCACTTTGTATTCTTGGTACAGAGAGATGACACAGAGCAGGGAGTATGTCTGGAACAAAATTAATTAATCAATATTAATGAAATCAATCAATCAATCAATCAATCAGAGTTAATGAAATCAATCAATCAATCAATCAATCAGAGTTAATGAAATCAATCAATCAATCAGTGTTAATGAAATCAATCAATCAGTGTTAATGAAATAAATCAATCAGTGTTAATGAAATCAATCAATCACTGTTAATGAAATCAATTAATCATTGTTAATGAAATCAATCAATCACTATTAATGAAATCAATTAATCATTGTTAAATCCGTTTGTCCGCCCGTGATGGACACTTTTGCCACTTAGCGTTGACAGATTTGGATGAAATTTGGTATGTACGTCCCATCTGGGCTCTAATTGTGCCCCTTGTGGGTGCAATCGAATACACCCTTGGCGATTTTTGCCGGTTTTTATCGGTTTTCAGTATCGCTGTCTAAAAAGAGAATGGTAAGAGCTAGAGATAAGTGGCAAAAGTGCCCATCACGGCGTACGGCGCGGCGGGAAAACGGATTTTTTTTTATTCGATTTTCGGATTCTACGTACCTTGAAACGTATAATAAATACCTTGAAACGTAAATTTTGAGGGGGNTTTTTTTTTCCGTGACGATTCCAAAGGTTCATTATTGAAAATAATAAACCAAAACTTGAAACATAAAATATCTTAAAAATTTTTGAGGTGGGTGTATTTTTTTGTGACGATTCCAAAGAGGTTCAATATGGAAAATTATAAACCAAAATTATAATACATTATTGTTTGTTGAAGCCCCAATAATTGAGTACAGCCCCCTGTACTCAATTATTGTTTGTTGAAGCCCCCTGTGCCCCCTCGGGATTAAAAGTCAATTGAACAGCTAAATTAGTCATCTATATTTGAATAAGGCGCCTTCATTGTACCCCCCCTCCCTCCCCCGAGCACACAAATTTCATGGCGAGATTTTAAATTTTTTATTTGAACGAGACGATAAATATATGAGTTACCTATATTAGCTTTTCCCATAACCATGCCACCATCATAACGAACAACCCACATTAGCTCAAAAAATGCTTTACGACAATCGTTCTTGTAAAATATAGAAAAACAAATTTGTGTATGAAAAATATTAAGTATTTTTAATAATAATGATGGAACTGACCGGCAAAGCTCAGAGATAATAAAATCATAAAATTTATGGTACCAGACAGATACTGTTATTTTTTTTTTTTGAGCAAGATTTTTTTTTTTTTTTTTTTTTTTTTTTTTTTTTCGTGATTCCGCGTAAACTCACTATTATGGTAAATGTAAGTCGTAACGAAAATCCATTTCTGTACATGCTCGCGCATGAGAAGAACGCATTTTGGTCAACAATTATAGGTTGACCAAATGGTTTATTTCATTAATATGTTTCATTAATATATACACAGTAGACTTGTTATTAGGCGGTTTGGGTTCAAGTCCCAGTCTCTAGGCACCAGGACCCCTAGTTTTCCGTACATTTCGTGTACAGATTAGACTTCATTCAGGTCAGAATTTCCGTACAAATACGGATGAATCCGTACGCGGTACCAGACAGATACTATTCATTTTTTTTTGGAGCAAGTTACAAACTTAAAATGTGGTTTAATATAATTTAAAAAGGCTTTTTAAACGTTTCAGGGGTGGAAGATTAATTAATTCACTTCAATTTTAATTTATTTTGAAAAAAAAAAACTTTTTCTTCCGTATTTATTGAACTATTTGAATATATTGAACTGAAGCAGACATAGTTGTACCAATATGAAAAAAGTCCAGTGCAAGTTTGTTTATTTTATCAATATAAGCGTTTAGATGAACGTCCCCCCCCCCGAGAGGTTAGGAAACGTTTTGATCGGCCATGCCTCGATTAAACTTGTTCTTCTCATAAAGTCGCTCCCTAAAAACTCTTGCGCTTTCTCCAAAGTTTCGTCGATTTTCAAGCAATAAAATTGTGAATTAAACATTTAAAAGTGAGTTTTCTCGTATTTTCCACCATTTAATCGTGAAAATTAACCTTCTACTTTCAAAGAATCATATTTTAAGTTAGGTTAGTTGCTCAGAAAAAAACAACAGTATCTGTCTGGTCCCAAATTTATATAGACCAGCATATTAACTTTTCAAAGCGCATATCGCCGTCAGCGACTATGCTACATCTTTCCCTGAAAACGAGAAGGTGTCCTTAAAGTTCTCCTGTCTCTTTATCTCATATGGAAATTATTTTCATTATTCCAATCTGAAACCTCATCTTTGTTTTGATCTAAATTCGTTGACACATCATTTTCTTGAGTGGAATTATCTTAGTCTGTTCCACTTCGATTTAACACTTGGTGGAACATTAACACTTGGTGAGGACTGATTAACACTTGGTGGAACAAATCTGGGTTTTATATGACCCCTTGTTCTTCTAAATATGCGCCCTGAGTACTGGTGCTCAACTTCATATGAACGGGGTGGATCACTTAATTTCTTCTTTATAATTCCTTTTTCCCACGGTTTTTCTGGATCTATCTTCATCAACACTCTATCCCCTTCTTTACATTCTTTCTGTTCTTCAACATTTCTATGATAATATTTCTTGTTATTCAGTTGTACTTTTAAGTTTTCTTTAACTAGTATAAAAATATTTCCACAGGTTATATACTCATAAACCTGCATACAAGCGTGGATCAAATTGTACTGCGGCCGCAAAGTATAAAAATATTTTACCATAGAAATATTCGGGGACTAAGAAATATTAAGAATAGCCGACCCTAAGAAAGGTAAAAACTCTGCCAATGTTACACCTGGGTTTATTATTTTTCTGGTTTTTTTTGAGGATAGCCCCCAAAAAATTTGAAAAATTTGATGGGGCGTAATTAGACCCTAAATTTGACATACCTACCAAATTTGAAGTCTCTGTCTTTATATCTTTGGGTTAATGAAAACCACTTTAAAGCGGTAAAAACCGCCAGCGGTATATTTGATTGAACCGAAAAGTTTTGGAGCTAGCTGAGACCCCAAATATGACATACAAAATTTCAAATCTCTACCTCTTACCATTCTCATTTTAGACAGCGATACTGAAAACCGCTAAAAAGCGGCAAAAATCGTCAAGACTGTATTCGATTGTTTGGGGGCACAATTAGAGCCTAGATGGGACCTATATACCAAATCGGTCAACGCTAAGTGGCAAAAGTGCCCTTTTTTTGGGGGGTACCCACCAAAAAATTTGAGGGGGGTTATCGTGATGATTCCAAATCGTAATTAGACCCTAAATTTGACATACCTACCAAATTTGAAGTCTAGGTTTTTTAATCCTCTGGAACTTAGTAAATAATAATAATAATTTCTATCATAATATTTCTTGTTATGCAGTTGTACTTTTCTTAAGTTTTCTTTAACTTGTGCATCATCATTCAATTTTGGAAATAATGTCTCTGATGACAAGGGCAACTTGTTTTTCAATAATGATGGCAAAGCTCGGAGATAATAAAATCATAAAATTTATATAGACCAGCATTTAACTTTTCAAAGCGCATAGCGCCGTCAGCGACTATGCTACAGTTCTTTAAAATAGTATTCCTGGAAAATTTTTGTACCGAAATAATTTGCTGATGATAATTCATCATTGGTTTGAATGTAACTGTAAATGTATATTTCCTTGTGTTATTATGTCACAATGTTTGTGGGCATCATAGCATTACAAGGTATTTTCTACAGTCACTCCAATATCACTAAGCCTAAGCTACACATTAACAATTTCCTTATAATGCTACCACTTAGCGCTATTACCATAGCTACTCAATTGTCCTCAGGAGGCTGAGTTACCCCCAAACACAACCAGACTGAGTAGAAAATTCGAAAAAACCTTTTTCAAATTTTCGACTCGTCCGGGAATCAAACCCGGAACCTCCGTGGTGCAAGCCGAGTGTGATGCGCACTCTGCCACGGAGACGTCTATCATTGGTTTGAAGCAGAGTTCTTTAAAACCTGGATGCCCTGCCAAACATTCTGTATTTACACGAGCTTAAGGACCGTCACCTAATGAAGTTTGCTCCCTTCGGTGGCTCCATTTGAACGTTCCTTTTAAATAACCTTTTATCCTTTGTATAGGAGAGGCAATGATTTTTTACTCGCGTTTAAAGAGCATTGACCTTTATGGAAAATTCTTTTCAAAACTTCCATCTTGACATAGGGCCAAATAAAAAGACAATTTCCCCATTCCATGTCAGAGTGTTATGACATTCATCATTCCTCGTGTACTTACACGAAAATATTACATGACCTATATTTTAGTCGGGTGGGGCAGACTGGTTGGGGGGGGGGCTGTGGAGCGTGCTGAGGTGTATCTCACGTATGAAGTTGTTATTATTATTAGCTTTNGTTAAATTCTCATAAACCTACATACAGGTTGTCCACAGGTTAAATACTCATAAATTTACATACAGAGGATCCACAGGTTAAATTCTCATAAACCTACATACAGGGGTTCCACAGGTTAAATACTCATACATTTACATACAGAGGATCCACAGGTTAAATTCTCATAAACCTACATACAGGTTGTAAACAGGTTAAATACTCATACATTTACATACAGAGGATCCACAGGTTAAATTCTCATAAACCTACATACAGGTTGTAAACAGGTTAAATACTCATAAATTTACATACAGAAGATCCACAGGTTAAATTCTCATAAACCTAAATACAGGTTGTCCACATGTTAAATACTCATAAATTTATATACAGAGGATCCACAGGTTAAATTTTCATAAACCTACATACCGGGGTTCCATAGGTTAAATACTCATATACCTACATAGCACATAAAAAATTGGGGAGGGCACATGCCCCCCCCCAATTTTTTAAGCAGGCGGTGTTTCTTAAATTTCATTATACCTGATCACGTAATTTTTTAAAAAAAAAAATCAAATGAATGGTGATCCGCTGTGTCTTTTATCCCATTGAGAGGGGGGGACACGGGCCCCTAAATAATTCCCAATCCTGAGACTAAATAGAAATAAGTATATAAAAAATCGTCAAAAATTCTGTCATCCGTCATGACATTTTTTTTTTTTTTTCGTCATCACGCTTATAAAATCGCTTATCACCCTTATGAAAGGTATTTGTGGTAAGCTCTACAGCTTTTAACAAATTAGGTATATCGTACCCCGATAAACATTGCATTAAAAAGTACTGCCCAGGGACTCGAATCCTCGGTCTCTAGGTTACGAGTCTCTCCCCCTCCAATTTTTCTATTAGGTACATTGCGCGATTGAGCCCCCGCCCCCCCTATTAAATACAAAAGGTTGAATAAGTTGTAGGTAAATCAAGATTTCGATAATATCCATACTTCATACTAGTACTAGTCCATACTAATATTATAAATGCGAAAGTAACTCTGTCTGAATAAAAGGCCATGCCTCTAAGGCGCCAAGCGAAGCGGGCGTATTCTGCTAGTAATATTATAAAATAATTTTGAAATAATTGCAAGTAATTTGAAAGTGAAAATTGGAATGAAATAAATGCTCAAAAAGTCAATTTGACAGAGCTTTGATATGGCCGTCCAAAATACATCACCCCCTTCCCCTCCCCCCACAAAAAAAAACAAGAGGGCTATATCCGCGCATGATAATTTGTAAAATTCCAGTATATCAAGAATATCTTGATTGTTTATTGTACCTATACTTACACTTATTCTTTTTCAGATTCTGTTCTCAATAAAATAATCAGGAAAAAAAAACTCTGCTTTTGACATTGTAGTCACAAATAAAAATTATCAACAAGGGCGTACACAAGGGGGGGGGCTGACCGGCTGTAGCCCCCCTCCGAATTTTTTTTTTGGGATAAGTATGTCATCTAACCCTATGCTTTTTTTTTCAATGTCACGCAGAAATCACTTTTTGGGATACTTACATAACAAAGTGCAAAGGGCGATT
>JAAEEI010004577.1:0-11413 GCA_012654025.1 Pachypsylla venusta
CCCCCCCCCCCCGCCCCAGTTTGGGAACCTCTGTTCTAGATGATGTTAAAATCTTAATTAATATTGTTTTTACGATATTTTTTATTGTTGTATTTATAACAATAAATTTTGTTAAAATTAAATTCATTTTTTTTCACTATAACCCCCACTACAAGACGAAGGGGGAAAAGACTTCAAAATTATGACTACGGCTAAATTTAAATTAAGAGACAATGTCTCGTATATAGATTAAATTTTATACTTATTAGATATGTAGGTCAATGAATAAAGTGTATATGGGCAATGATATCACTATGGTTGGTATCATCCTGGAAAGTTCTACCATTCAGTTCTTACCTCGTGTATATGGGCAATGATATCACTATGGTTGGTATCATCCTGGAACGTTCTACCATTCACTTCCAGAATTTCATCACCAATCTCCAAATCGGATTTATCTGCTGGTGATCCTGCAAAAAAAAAAATCAAATTATTCGAAAGCTTGCGATTTTAAACAGTAAATAACATAAATAGACACCAATAAATATTAGCGTAAGAAAACATTTTATGGAACTATCAAATACAAGAAATGAAAATTAGTCCACCTGCCAGAGATTTTGTTTAGGAGGGGCACTAGAAAAAAATTAGGGAAATCTTGAAACCAATTGTAAACGTTCAAGTTGTGATTAAGTATGACTTTTTTCAACTTTGCAACAAAATCGCAATATGCACTACTTTGTAATTGGCCAAAATGTGTTTCTACACTAATTCAACGATAACTCGAAAACGATTACTTTTTTCGGAAAATATGTGAGAAACAATTTTGTAGCAAATTAATAGGTGCGTATTTTTTATTGTGAACTTTTTTCATTGGGGCGATTACGATCGGCCTCGATTCAGCTAATCATTTTATGTGTTGTAGACGATATTTATGCATTTTCGTACAATTTTATACACAAACTAGCTGTTTCGCCCGTGCTTCGCTACGNTGCTAATAGTATTCTATGATTTCCCTTTCAAAAATCGGAAGCTTATAGTATTCTATGATTCCCCTTACAAAAATCGGAAAAACGGTCATAACTCGAATACGGTTGGACCGTTTTTTTGCAAACTAAGGCTTAAAAGGCCACCTAAAACAATCTCGCTTTGAGTTGATATGTTGTCGCGACCGGTTAAATTCGGTCAAAAATTTAAAAATTGGCCGTAACTCGAAAACGGTTCGACATTTTTTAGTTCTGATATTTTTTCTAGAGTTTAGGCCACGGGTCGGCAATAGGCGGACCGCGGTCCGCGAAGCTGAAATGTCCGGACCGCGGACATATTTCTATTTGTTTGAAAAAAACCCAATATTTTCCTTCTCCTTCTAGATTTTTTTTTTTTTTTTTTTTTTTTTTTTTTTTTTTTTTTTTTTTTGNACACATATATTTATCGTTACATTGAAGTTTATTATTATAGATAGATAAGTAAATAAATTTTCAGAAATAAAATACCCTTTTAATTATCTTTTTAGAAAAGGTATCACACCATAGGGCTCTATATATTTTTCTATTCACTCGAAAAAGTATCAATAACTCATTTCGAGTTGTTGCAACACGACTTTAAAAAAATATATATAATTTTTATAATTATGGACCACGCGGTATGAATAGAAAATTGTTCGAAAAATTAATAAAATAAAATCATAATAATCCCAGTTGTCTTTGGAAGCGACTGCGCGCTGTACGCGTTACCAGAAGCTTACGCTACTATGAGCGACTTCAAGTAGCTACAATACAAGCTTCAAATGGAGTTTGTTGTTTGAAGTCGCTTCCGCAGGACGACCACCCTTAAAGGAAATATTTCAAATATGTATTCAACTTCCAGAGGATTCGGACTCCACACACACATATATATTTATCGTTACATTGAGTTTTATTATTATAGATAGAAGATAGATTTAGTGCTTCTGAAACTTTCTGTTTCTAGTCTGTGTTTCCTTCAAATCTATGGAACGCCCAGGAATGCTTTGTTCTTTGTTTATGATTTTCAACCGCAGAAATTATTGGACAAGGAAATATTTCGTTAGTTTACATCATAAGTATTGTAGAAAGTGTGGTCAAAATTTATGTTTCAGTTCACTGAGGAAAACAAATGGACTTGATAAAGATACATTTTATGTATCTATGTGATTTGAGGATTGTGCGAACTGTTGAAATTTTAGCCTTTGAAACTGGTCATGCTTTTAAATGAACAATAATATTGAATACGTCAATTATAAAAAAAGATAAACCGTTCAAGCCAAAAGCTAAGAAATAAATTAAAATGTAGAAATGACTCTTAGCCAGGGTCTATGGCACGTAGAATACACCAGTTCCCGATAGATCACTGAAGTTAAGCAACGTCCAGCGAGGTTGTACCATGTGGGTTTTCACGTGAGTTCGCGCCCTCGTGATGCTGGCTTTTTTTCAGCCCAACCCAGGCTGGGTGAGGTCAATGTAGCTGGTTTGGGTGGCTGGTTTGCAAGTTTCCAGCGAATGGAGGGTAAAACAATCGGTTTGAATGACCAATAGATGTTAAAGAGACGTTAAGCCAAATTAAAAAAAAGGCGCAAATTTGAAAACAATATCAAATATATTTGACTTTTTAAAAAGGATTACTTCGATTTTGGTTTATTATTTTCAATAATGAACCTTTGGATTTTTTTACGCGGAATCGTGTTGTTTGAGGTATGGCAATAGCATAACTGTTAGCATTATGAGGCTAATTTATTTAGTTTATAGAAAGAATCATCAGCAAAATCAAACATAATCAGCATATAAGAAAATTAGCCGGTTGAAATAGTGCGCGGGTCGCAGAATCACTAAAGTACCTTAAGCAGGGGCACAAAGATGGGGGCAAAATATTTCGGTTCCTCCAGGATACGAAAAATTAGGGATATGCTAACGGGCAACTCTACACAGCACGATCGCTCCATTAGAGAATCTGATCAATACTAATATGGGATTTTTAGCCAACCAAACCAAATGCTTGTTTCGAAGCATTAGACAGGTAGAACAGGAACGGACTATTGTTTTAGATAGGTAGAACAGGGACGGACTATTGTTTTAGACAGGTAGAACAGGGGCGGACTATTGTTTTAGACAGGTAGAACAGGGACGAACTATTGTTTTAGACAGGTAGAACAGGGACGGACTATTGTTTTAGATAGGTAGAACAGGGACGGACTATTGTTTTTTCCCATTTCAGGGAACATTGGGTGGCCCTAACTACCTTGGGGTCCGTTTCCGCATAGGGGTTTATTAAGCAAAGTGGCCTTTATTTGAGCTCTACTATACATGGTTTTTTTTTTTTAATCATAACCTTTTGAAACACCCTGTTCAGTAGGTAGGTTTAGACAGGTAGAANGACAATGTCTCGTATATAGATTAAATTTTATACTTATTAGATATGTAGGTCAATGAATAAGTCAAAGGATGAGGTCTTTTTATTAAGCAAAAAGACTTAAAAATTATGACTACGGATCTGGCTTTAAGATAAATTTAAATTAAGAGACAATGTCTCGTATATAGATTAAATTTTATACTTATTAGATATGTAGGTCAATGAATAAGTCAAAGGATGAGGTCTTTTTATTAAGCAAAAAGACTTAAAAATTATGACTACGGATCTGGCTTTAAGATAAATTTAAATTAAGAGACAATGTCTCGTATATAGATTAAATTTTATACTTATTAGATATGTAGGTCAATGAATAAGTCAAAGGATGAGGTCTTTTTATTAAGCAAAAAGACTTAAAAATTATGACTACGGATCTGGCTTTAAGATAAATTTAAATTAAGAGACAATGTCTCGTATATAGATTAAATTTTATACTTATTAGATATGTAGGTCAATGAATAAGTCAAAGGATGAGGTCTTTTTATTAAGCAAAAAGACTTAAAAATTATGACTACGGATCTGGCTTTAAGATAAATTTAAATTAAGAGACAATGTCTCGTATATAGATTAAATTTTATACTTATTAGATATGTAGGTCAATGAATAAGTCAAAGGATGAGGTCTTTTTATTAAGCAAAAAGACTTAAAAATTATGACTACGGATCTGGCTTTAAGATAAATTTAAATTAAGAGACAATGTCTCGTACATAGATTAACTTTTATACTTACCGGATGTGTAGGTCAATGAATAAGTCAAACGATGAGGTCTTTTTATTAAGCAAAAAGACTTAAAAATTATGACTTACCATTGCGGTACTTACCACAAAGCTTAACTTTTATACCTACCATTACGGTACACACCATAAAGATTAATTTTTATACTTAGTTACATACCATTACGGTACTCACCATAAAGTTTAAGGTTTAAGAGACAATGTCTCGTACAAAGCTTAACTTTTATACTTACCATTACGGTACTCACCATAAAGTTTAAGAGACAATGTATCGTACAAAGCTTAACTTTTATACTCACCATAACGGTACTCACCACAAAGCTTAACTTTTATACTTAACATTGCGGTACTCACTACAAAGCTTAACTTTTATACTTACCATTGCGGTATACTTACTACAAAGCTTAACTTTTATACTCACCATTGCGGTACTCACCACAAAGCTTAACTTTTATACTCACCATTGCGGTACTCACCACAAAGCTTAACTTTTATACTCACCATAGCGGTACTCACCACAAAGCTTAACTTTTATACTCACCATTGCGGTACTCACCACAAAGCTTAACTTTTGTAATCACCATTGCGGTACTCACCACAAAGCTTAACCTTTATACTTACCATTGCGGTACTCACCACAAAGCTTAACCTTTATACTTAACATTGCGGTACTCACCACAAAGCTTAACTTTTATAATCACCATTGCGGTACTCACCACAAAGCTTAACTTTTATACTTACCATTGCGGTACTCACCACAAAGCTTAACTTTTATACTCACCATTACGATACTCAGCACAAAGCTCAACTTTTACACTTACCATTACGGTACTCACCATAAAGTTTAAATTTTTTCTCTGGAGTTTCAGCAATGATGATGCAATAGCCCTTCAAATCGATCATGTGAGGTGGCGAAGAAGACATCTTAGTCAGACACATTCATAAAAACTAACAAAATCCAAAGAACAAATTGAACCGAAAACTGAATTTCACAACAAAAATAAAACACAGACCGAAAAGAAGAAAAACATGGAAGCACTGCTAATACATTTTAATTTCGGAAAACAAAATAAAGCTTACATAAGAAATAAATTTTAATAATTAAAATAATCGACGCATTACATCATTTGGCAACGTTATTTATATTTATCAGAGTTTACATTTTATCATTTGATTTTTGTGTTGGCCTCACTTCCTTCATTTTCTTTCCCTTCGGATTCATCTTCACCTTCCTCTTGAATATTTTTCATCATTTTTAAACACAATAATAATGTTATTTAAACTTTTAATAAAAAGAGTTACATAACGCCTTTTTCTTGGTGCATAAAGTTTTTAGTGTTCCCTACAATATGATTGAACTAAACATTTATAGTTCTGGTATTTGGTGATTTCCTTTGATCACAAAATTTTGTACTTTAAGAGATTTCAATGTTTCCTACACCTGTTCCATATAATGTATAAAAACATAGTGATTCAAAAATTGAGCTTTCGAACTTTCGAGCTTTTTTCATTTGGAATGTCTAGTTTTGAGTTGAAATCTACATGTTAGGTAATAAAATGGGTAAATCATTGTAAAATATCTGGATTGGTATGCAATAGTAGAGATTATTTGGAATCGGGTTAAATTTGTTATGGGTAAAACAAGGATATTGTTAAATATCTGGATTGGTATGGAATAGCAGAGAATATTTGGAATCGGGTTAAATTTGTTATGGGTAAAACAAGGACTTTGTTAAATATCTGGATTGGTATGGAAAAGTAGGGATTATTTGGAATCGGGTCAAATTTGTTCTGGGTAAAACAAGGCCANAAAGTAGAGATTATTTGGAAACGGGTCAAATTTGTTATGGGTAAAATAAGGCCATTGTAAAATACCTGGATTGGTATGGAAAAGTAGAGATTATTTGGAAACGGGTCAAATTTGTTATGGGTAAAATAAGGCCATTTAAAATACCGGGATTGGTATGGAATAGTAGCAAATTATGAGGAAGGAGATATTTAGTTAGGAGTAAATTAAGGCTATTGGTATAATACCTGGACTTTCTACTATTAAATAGTCTTTTGACACTCTGAGGATATTTTATCCTAATTAAACATTAGGATATTTTATCCTTAATTTTCAAAGATTCCTTGCAAAAATCTTGAAAAAAAAAAATATTTACCCAATTGTTTTCACTCGACATAAATTTTATATTTAAGTTCACAAACGTGCGTAAATTACCGGGTGTAAAATTCAAAAAGGAGCAAAAAAAAAATTCAAATTTACCATAGACTAACAAAAAATTTAAAAGATAATATTATTATTTTTGAAACCGTATAAAAGATGAAAAAAATTTAAAAATAAATTTATACTGTAAATTTTAAATGAAATCCTAAATATAAATACTTAAAAACTAAGAAAATAACTGACAGTTTATAATTAAAATAAAAGAACAGTGTACAAAAAGAAGGAAGAATATTTGTACTATACTACGATTATCCAAGAAAAAAGGATTTTTTTTTTCTGTGTATTTTTATTATTATTTTTGAAAAATCGTTACGTCACATGCGCCTGTTATCTGTACCGCCCTTACAATTTAAAAATTCAATACTAGCTTTTGAGAAAATATAATTGGGAAATGAGAGGGGGAACATCTGGATTTTGTAATACAGTTCATATTAAGACCACGTGCTTTGCACTTCATTCATGATTTTCAAATCCTGGCAGTTTACTATGTCCTGGAAAATTGAGTTCGAGGAACTTTACACACTAAATTAATATTCAATCGATTGTAACTCAATAAGCGTAACTTGTAATACTCGAGGAGGAAATTAGTTTGTTATTGAAATAAAATTACTAGGTAGATGCGTGTGTGTATTATAATGGCTTTGCACGCGGGAGAACCGGCGTTCGTATCCTGGTGGAACCAAAATATTTTTCGGAACTATGTTTGACAACTGAGTTAGTGGCGGATCCAGGGTGTTTTCGAGTTATAGCCGTTTTTCCGATTTTTGTAAGGGGAATCATAGAATACTATTAGCTACCGATTTTTGAAAGAGAAATCATAGAATACTATTAGCACGGGAACGGCCATGCCTCTAAGGCGCCAAGCTATATACCGTAGCGAAGCACGGGCGAAACAGCTAGTTTGTGTATAAAATGGTACGAAAATTAATAAATATCGTCTACAACACATAAAATTATTAGCTGAATCGAGGCCGACTGGCCGACCGTAATCGCCCCCTCTCACCGATCGCTCTGTATCTGCCCCTGAACTGAGTAGCTACTTAAGGTGTGAGTAGCGACCAGTGGCGGCATTACAAGAAGAAAAATAATAATACGGTAATGATTTAATGTACCGAATTGATCTTTGTAATGCTATTAGGATAGCCACAAAAGTACCCACAATGCGATCAAATGCGCCATCACAAATAATAACACAAAAAAATATAAAGACCATTCAAACAGAAATTGAAGAAGAATCAGACAACGGCTTTATCACGTTGAATACAGTCAGATCACTTAAAATAAGCAACGTCGAGCGTGTTGGGTACAGGGATTGTTGTCATTCCGGGGTGCATTTACCGGGTCAAATTTGTTATGGGTAAAACAAGGCCATTGTAAAATACCTGGATTGGTATGGAAAAGTAGAGATTATTATTTGGAAACGGGTCAAATTTGTTATGGGTAAAACAAGGCCATTGTAAAATACCTGGATTGGTATGGAAAAGTAGAGATTATTATTTGGAAACGGGTCAAATTTGTTATGGGTAAAACAAGGCCATTGTAAAATACCTGGATTGGTATGGAAAAGTAGAGATTATTATTTGGAAACGGGTCAAATTTGTTATGGGTAAAACAAGGCCATTGAAAAATACCTGGATTGGTATGGAAAAGTAGAGATTAATATTTGGAAACGGGTCTTTTTTTGTATTATTTGGAAATGCGCCATCACAAATAATAACACAAAAAAATATAAATACCATTCAAACAGAAATTGAAGAAGAATCAGACAACGACTTTATCACGTTGAATACAGTCAGATCACTTAAAATAAGCAACGTCGAGCGTGTTGGGTACAGGGATTGTTGTCATTCCGGGGTGCACTTACCCTTCTCTATACAACTGAGTAGTTATTGTTGATTACAGCGAGACGCCTATAGAAACAGGGCCGTACTCAATTTTTTTTTGGGGGGGGGCGATGGATTGACAGCATAACACCTGAAAATGATGATCATGGAAGGTGGTTTTTGTTATTGTTGTTGATGATGATGTTGGTGTTTTTGATGTTGTTTTTGTTGTTGGTGGGGATAATGTTGTTGTTGTTATTATTGTTATTGTTGATGATATTGTTGATGTTGTTTTTGTTATTGTTGTTGATGATGATGTTGGTGTTTTTGATGTTGTTTTTGTTGTTGGTGGTGATAATGTTGTTGTTGTTATTATTGTTAATGATGATGATATTGTTGATGTTGTTGTTTTTGATGTTTTTGTTGTTGGTGATGATGACGTTGTTGTTGTTATATATTATTGTTATTGATGATGATATTGTTGATTTTGGTTTTGTTGTTGTTGGTGGTGGCGATGATCAGTTACACCTTGCAATATTACATATGTCACGCATAAAAAAATAATGAAATTTCGGGGGCGGGGGCTGGACCCCATGGACCCCCCTCTGGAAACGGTCTTGTATAGAGACTCTAAAAAACGAAAAATAATAAATCAAAGGTGCAATGTTTGTGTTTCAACCTTAGAATATAAAGATTTAGAGGAAGTAACAAACAGCTCATAGTTATATGGGCCTCATTTCAATGAACAGAAACTCTTTTTGGATACAAGAAAATGGCAGAATTCAGTAATTTGACTTAATTTCATTTCCGACAGTAATAATTAAGATTTGAGTGAACATTAGGCCTGAACGAGGGGGGGGGATGGGGGATTCCCCCAGGACCAAGATTTCCTAAGAGGCCCGGTGAGAAAATTATCATAATGAAATTTTTCAAGTTTTTTTATGAATAATAAATAAATCAACTTAAAAGTTTTGAAAAATTTTCAAACACACAAAATCAGAAGTTTAGCGATAGTGGGCTAATATGGGACAATGGCTATTGCAGGACACTGAATTTACAATATAGTGCGACCTTTCAGCTTGTACAGCAATCATAAATATTGGTATATTTCGTAAACATTAACATCTGATAATCGAATTATTTGTTGCCAAGAAGAAGCGCACACACCTTTTTCACATCAACTAAGTGAATTGTCTACTTTTACTTTTAATACGGCCCTTTTTACAATGATTTTAGAATTTTTAAATGAAAGAAAAATTGAGGGGCCCGTAAATTTTCCTCCCGGCCCGGATTTTCTGCCTACGGCCCTGGTGAAAATAAAAATGTTTTTGGCTTCCGTGTTACATTTAAAAATAACTGTCTTTAAATTGAGGATGTTTTGCATTCTCTCTATAGTTTCAGTCAAACACCATTAGGCGATCGGTTCTACATAGATACAGAAAAAGGCCTGACGTTCCAAATCAGGTCCCATTTATATTGACAATAGTATTGCTATGCAGGGAGTTTCAAAAGGCTATGCAAAAAAAGAAACCATGTATAGTACAAGGTAGCTAGGGCCTTCCAGAGTTGGCACTTAAAAATCGAATTTTTTGACGATTGACTTCACTTTTTGCATGACGTCACCAATTGTTATCTCCGATCAGGGGTAGAGTTATGGGGTGGGGGGGGGGTGGGGGGGGGGGGGGGGGGGTCATGAAATTATTTTTTATTAAGCTTTTAAAGGTTTACTAAGCAAAGTAGCCTATATTTGAGCTCTATTATACTTCGTTTCTTTTTTTGCATAACCTTTTGAAACACACTGTAGAATCGCTATTGTCTTTATCTCTTTGTTCAACAGTTCCAAAGCTGTCGCATGTCAACTGCCGAAAATCATGAAAGAAGTGGAAAAAACAATAAAACTGACGTACTTTTGGCCAAACATACGGAAAACTGGACAAGCTGTAATCATAATAACTTTTAAATAAATTAAATTTAAACAAAACACTGTTTATTTCACTTTATTTTTCAACTTCCATCTTTAGACTCGACTAGACTGATGATGAATCGAATGATTCGAAACTAGTTTCTTCATGAAGTAAAATAAATAGTGTTTTTGGTAAGTGTTTTATTTAAGGTCAACTTCCATCCTTCGACTCGACTAGACTGATGATGAATCGAATGATTCGAAACTAGTTTCTTCATGAAGTAAAATAAATAGTGTTTTTGGTAAGTGTTTTGTTTAAGGTCAACTTCCATCCTTAGACTCAACTAGGCTGATGATAAATCGAATGATTCGAAACTAGTTTCTTCAGAAATTAAAATAGTGTTTTTGGTAAGTGTTTTGTTTTAATTTAATTTATTTAAAAGTTATTATTTTTTAACACTTATAATTAACATGTTATTCAAAGATTTAAAAGTTGTAATCAATAGATATGAAACATGGAAATTAGCCGACCGTATCCCCATTACCATACAACTTGGATCATTTCCTGTCTTCAAAGACACATTTTGAATACATAATTCCGTGGGAATATTATAGAGAGAGATTTTCCTCAAAATATTATAGAGAGAGATTTTCCTCAAAATATTATAGAGAGAGATTTTCCTCAAAATATTATAGAGAGAGATTTTCCTCAAAATATTATAGAGAGAGATTTTCCTCAAAATATTATAGAGAGAGATTTTCCTCAAAATATTATAGAGAGAGATTTTCCTCAAAATATTATAGAGAGAGATTTTCCTCAAAATATTATAGAGAGAGATTTTCCTCAAAATATTATAGAGAGAGATTTTCCTCAAAATATTATAGAGAGAGATTTTCTTCAAAATATTATAGAGAGAGATTTTCCTCAAAATATTATAGAGAGAGATTTTTCTCAAAAAGTCCTCTTATTATTACAATAGTTCCTCTTGGAAAAACTCTGCCAATGTGACATAAGGGTTTATAATTTTTTCTGGCTACAAAAATACCCCCCAAAATTGAGGTGACGTTCTCTTGACGATTCCAAATCTAGGGCGTAATTAGACCCTAAATTTTACATACCTACTAAATTTGAAGTTTCTAGCTCTTACCATTCTCTTTTTGGAGAGGATTAATGAAAACCGCTTTAAAGCGGTAAAAACCGCCAGCGGTATATTTGATTGAACCTAAATGTTTCGGAGCTAACTGAGACACCAAATATGACATACATACAAAATTTCAAATCGCCAGCTCTTACCATTCTCCTTTTAGACAGCAATACTGAAAACCGCTA
>JAAEEI010000045.1:0-10945 GCA_012654025.1 Pachypsylla venusta
AATTATTAAAGGTCTCATTAAAATAAGTATCATAAGTTGATTACTACAAGCTATTTGCTGAAACGTGGGTACTTTATACCCCCCTCCCTTGGCAATGCTAGGGTTAATAGTATCTGTCTGGTACCAACTAACCTTGTAATGCTATGATGTCCACAAACATTGGTACATAATAACACAAAGAAATATATCTTTATTTTTTTAAAAAAAAAAATCATAGATTTAGTTGTTTTTAGAGATGGCCAATTGTTTGAATGAGGTCTACAGTTCACAGAAATACAAGTAAATTTTTATTGAAACTTACCTTAACATGCATAATACAATTCCTATATCTTGTATTGATGACTCGTATTGATGATACGCTAGCCAACCAATTTCCTTTGGTGTGCATGTACAGTTGTACACATACAGTACAACTTATTGGATTGTTCATATCACACTCATAATTCCTTTGATTAGTTTAGTCCAAATAATAAAATATGTCGAAGGGGTGACACTCTATGTAAACTTTGATGATATTTCAATGTTAAATTACGTCACAAATGACATTTTCCTCTTTGAAAGTTTACTATCGGAATCTATATATCTATCTTTGTCAATGCATTGTTTTCTGTAATGTTTATTATTTTCATATTATAAGGAAACTAGCTGTTCTCCCGTGCTTCGCTACGGTTACAAAATACAACAACTGAATTTTAGATTTTTGGTAGAACCGACCACCAGAGTGAGCACCGCTCTTAGTTAGAAAATTCAATATTTTATTCAGGGATATGACTTTTTGTACTGCGGAACACATTTGTATCAAATTTCAGATTTCTCGCTCATCCCGAAGTGGTACTTCTCAATTCCGATTTTTTGGTGATGAAAACCGTCCATAAATCGGATAGTAACTGGAAATTTTCAAATTTTATATTTTTTATGGGGTCCCTATATACTATTTTGGGGGGGTCTATTCTCGGTAATTTTTCGTTATCTCTTTTAGTTTACCCAGAGAAAAATTGCAAAAAGACCCGCTAAATAGCGTCATTTTTGGCGGTAACTTGCTCCCACTTGAACTTTATTTTTTTCCCCTTTCTTATTACGCACCTACACACTAAAAGGGATCTGTGTGCCAAATTTCAAGTCTCTACGTTTAGCCATCGTGGAGCTACGTTGATTATCAGTCAGTCAGTCAGTATACCAACTGGGCTTTGCGTTTTATAAGTATAGATAAGGAAATATTAAAAGTGCTTCTGTAGCTTCGTCAATTGAAAAGATAGTAAAAATGATAATTAGTGATAAGAGTTAGTTATGCCAACGTGTAAGGAACGATCCACTGATTAAAAAATAGTCAATTTCGGTTTATTATTTGGAAACGTCACAAAAAAAAAAAAAAAAAAAAAAAAAANAAAAAAAAAAAAAATATCCCTCAATTCTTTTAAATTCAGGAAAAATTCGTCATTATTTAGTGCAACCTTCCAGTAGGCGATGACAGATAAAAAATCATTGATAATAAAGATTGGTACAAAAATGTATTAAAAGTTTTGTAAAATTAAGGTGCCAGCTCCCATGGCTCATTGGTCCTTGCTCTCGGGAGACCCAGGTTCGAATCCTGGCGGGGGCAAAAATTTGTCACTGGGGTTTGGACGTTTTTGGAGCCCACCCAGCCTCTTGAGGACAATGTGTAGCTATGGAGATAAATGAGCATATAGCAATCCGATGCCAGCATTGTAGGTAAATTAGAAAAATTCGAAGTAATTGGATAATGATTGATATTGGGAAAATTCTACAATGCTGCAGTGAGCACCAAAGTTGTGACATAATAAAACAAACAAACAGCATTGTAGGTAAAATAGAAAAATTCAAAGGAATTACAGTGAGCACCAAAGTTGTGACATAATAACACAAACAAACAGCATTTGTTTATTTTAAAATGAATTAGACCACAAATCATACAAAGCGAAGTAACCTTTACAGATACAGGCCTAAACTTTTTCTGAAAAAAATTAATAAAATGGGTGGACAAACAAAATCATATATGGTAATTTAAGTTTGATTTCGTTGAAAAATAAATTATCAAAGAAAAATACGAGATTTTTTTTTCTAATAAAGATACTATCGTTGATACAAATGGTATCATAAATAGACCCATTTTATGAAAATCTAGAGCTTTGGACGAGCAATTGTCCCTGTAAAGAGTATACCTATTTTGAACAAATTAACGAAACCAGTAGATATACATAATAATCTAACAAGATATATAAAAATCTATAAATATAGAATCTGTCTTTGAAAGAGTGCTCAATTTAACTAATAAAGAGAACGAAAATGATACAAAATGATAACACTTTTGTATGAAAATCATTAAAAGTTATTGGGAAAAAAATCAAAATTGATGACTCTTCGTAACTTTGCGAAAGGTTCATAATGAAAAAAGGAGGATCAACAACTTTTATTCTCCACTTAAAAGTTGTAAAATAAAAATACGAAAAACTTTCCTGTATGAAAGTTTGATTGCTGGTGATGAAGCTCGATCCTTGCTTAAGCCAATAGCATGAAAATTAAAAGCGAGAACAATTTTTTTGGGCACCTATGATGATAATATCGAGGAGAACATAGAAAATAAAAAATATTTTTTGTTAAAATAATATTATAGAGGGATGGTAGATAGAGGTAAATTGATAAAACTTATAATGAAGACTTGTACTTGAGATTTGTGAACGAGAGCATGAAAATTGGGCAATTGAAAAATCTTCAAAATTACCTCGTATTTTTTTTAAATACAAGATAATGTATGTTATGCACCTACACAAGCAGACGTGTTTTCAAGGAAACGTCAAAATTTCAATTTAAATTGATAAAATACATATTAAAATTCATTAGATTTTATATTAAAAACGTTTTGAAGTTAGTGTATGTCCTATTAAGTTGACCGAACGAGGTAAGATCTAATTTTAACAATTTCTCTTGCTTGCCTTTTAACTCTCAAACGCATATCGGATTTCGATGAAAATATGGTATGAACATTCAAAGAATTAACTGATTTGTTTTTGGGCCTTATGGGGCAATGCGAGTCCTCGTGGTGGTCATTGTAAATGACTGAGATTACAGTTCAGAGAACTACTAGTTATTGGATACATGAAGCATATCAGTAATATTGTGGTGGATACAAAACCGTACAGCAGGTTCCTCAGAGAAATTATCTATAATTTTCAGATGGGAAAAAAAAATCTTGGTCATTATCTGGTTCATGAACTATTTCCACATCTACAAAAAAAAACTTTAAGCATTTGATTTGTGAAAAAATGTCACACAACAATTACAATTGAAATGTTGAGAAACTTTACTGAAATGATGAGAACGATGCTGAAAGAGAAAGAAAATTAGAAATGGAAATACAAGATGTAGGTGTATTTTTTAAAAAAAAGGTCTACGTTGAAGAAAGTTCAAATGGCCCGTTTAATTGCTGTACCTATTTTCAATCTAGAAATACAGGTTGCCCTATGCTTCTGAATGCCCCAAATTTTCAGTATGAAAAATATTTTTTAAAACTCCAAATTTTGAAAGTTTACCCTTTTTTTTTTACTAAAGTGGCTTTGAGAAACTTATTTGTATATTTCTTCTCTCATCCTAACACTAACTTCATATACCAGATGATTGATTAAAGTCAGACAAAATTATATTTGAGAATTTACCTTTGAGAGTCGTAGATATACTAAACTTATTAGGACTTCTCTATGCCAATTTATGGAAAGTGAAATACTTGAAAGAGTTGGTATGAAAAATTTAAAGGCATTCGAAATTTAGATTTACTGATTGAACACATGTTGAAAATATCTTACAATAGAAATTTGAATTTAATGTACAAACGCGTATGTTGAAAATATGTTTTACAAGGATAAAATAACAAGTTGTATTTTATGAAAAGAGTTTTGCAGATAATGGGAAAAATGTGAAATGCTGTTTCCATGAAGAAGAATAATAAATTATTGTATTTATTGATAATGGACCCACTAACAAATGAAATGATAACAAAAACAAAAAGGTTTTTGAGGGAAAGAAAAGTAGGACATCCAATAAAATCGCTAATTGGAAATATAACTGTCGACTGGTCTAATACAGAAATAATTGATGGGTCACAATGTAAAGGAAGATTTGATGTATAGTGCGGAGACGTGGGCTATAACCAAAGCACAAGAGAGAAAGTTGGAAATAGCTGAGATGAGGATGTTGAGATGGATGTGTGGATTAACAAGGAGAGATAGAGTGAGAAATGAGAAAATCAGAGAAACAGTGAAAGTGAGGCCATTGGGAAAGAAAATACAAGAGAGTAGAATGAGATGGTTTGGGCATGTTGAGAGGAGAGATGAGAGTTACGTGGCCAAAAAGGTAGAGAAAATGGGTATAGAGGGGAAGAGAAAGAGAGGGAGACCAAAGCTGAGATGGAAGGATAAGGTCGAGGAAGATATGAGAGAAAAAGGTTGGAGACGAGAGGAAGCGTTAGATAGGAAGTTATGGCGGGGCAGAATTAGAGAAGAGAACGCCGACCGCAAATAAAATTGGGAAAAGGTGAGTGAAAGAAGAAGAATGTAAAGAAATGATAGCCATAATTATAATCCAACTTCGTTTGGAGACATCTGTTGACAATCTCAAGTCTTTGCAATACTGTAGCTATACGTGCTGACACCAAGGTGTTAAATCCTATATAAAAATATGGAAAAAATCTAGAAGATTCTATAGAACGTGCTACAAATAATATGGATACGTTGTAAGTAACACGTTATATTTAAACATGTATTAGAGTGTAAAGTGAGAACAAGTAATGGAAACAGATACTTCCAACACGAATGTGATTGACAAGCTAAACGACAATTTACCACACCATTTTAACGAGCATGTCAAGCGATACAATATAAAGAATATTATCAACTTGAAGATAAAACCAATGAATAAAGACTTTTTTCATTATCTTTAGTGTAAAATCGAATCAAAAATGAGAATGCACGTTTATTTGCAATTAACATGTTACAATAATAGCATGTGATTATTTGAGAGGATGAGACCGCATCATTTATTCTCGGAGAAATCGTATACTCGAAGTGTTGAACTAATATGTGAAACGATAAACTATAAAAAAAAAAAAAAAACTTAAACAATTTCATATTTTTTTTNTAACATCTATTGGTCATTCAAGACGGGGGTTTTACCCTCCATTCGCTGGAAACTTGCAAACCAGCTACCCACATTGATCTCACCCAGCCTGGGTTGGGCCGGAAAAAAGAGCCAACGATACGTGGTGTTCCCAGGCGGTCACCTATCCTAGTACTGACCACGCCCGACATTGTTTAACTTCAGTGATCTGACGGAAACTGGTGTATTCAAAGTGGTATGATCGAATTTCAAACTTTAATGTTGGAAAAACTCTGAAACACTTTTCCTTCAAACTCACAGCAATAGAACAATTCAGAGCATGATATAAATACCTATTTTAAAATACTCGATCAATGAAAAAAAAAACAGCTAATAATACAAAATACGGATGTCAAAATTGGTAGAATTTTTTTTTTTTTTTTTTTTTTTTTTTTTTTTTTTTTTTTAATTGTTTATTCCATATTTTAGGTCCAAATAAATACTCAGAGCATTCTGTACTCTGATTAGCTAGATACCTACATTTGAACATTTGTCGCGATTTATGAAATACCGAAATATCTTTTCTAAATAAATTAGAGTAGCGTTAGATAATGAATCAATTTTTTTTTTTTTAGAAAAATTTAATTTTAGAAAACTAGAATGTTCTGCGTCTTTAAAAAAAATCATATTAATATTTTTTTAAAAAAATAAATTCAAAACGTAAAAAAAAAACCCACTAAAAAATTAAATAAAATTCGAACTTTTACTGAAGTTAAAAATTTTAAAGAGTAAAAACAAAGAAGGGCAAACTTTTAGAGTGACGCGGTCTCAGTGAAGTACTAAACACTTTTGGCTACAGGGCTCGAGATGATGATTTTTCTTTCGAATATTTTCAAACAGATGCGCATCCCTTCAGACGCGTGGCTTTATTTTCATTTACGGGGATATGTTTTTTTTTTTTTTTTTTTTTTTTTTTTTTTTTTTTTTTTTTTTTTTTTTTTTTNTTTTTTTTTTTTTCTTTCTTTCTTTTTTTATCAAAATGAAATATTTTTCATGTTGGATTCTAAAATTTTCAGTAGTTCCAGTAACTCAAAGCGTAGACAATATTTATTGATAGATATATGTTGTCTACGCTATGACACGAAGAAAAAAAATAACATACTTATACAGAATACGTATGCATACATACATACGTATGCATACATACATAATACGTATACATACATACGCATACATACATAATACGTATACATACATACGCATACATACATAATACGTATACATACATACGCATACATACATAATACGTATAGATACATACGCATACATACATAATACGTATACATACATACGCATACATACATAATACGTATACATACATACGCATACATACATAATACGTATACATACATACGCATACATACATATATACGTATACATACATACGCATACATACATATATACGTATACATACATACGCATGCATATATACGCATACATATATACGTATACATACAAAAGGCGTTGAAAAAGTTGTATTTTATGAAAATTTATTCCTTTCATATAGAGCATGTCCCGGAATGACCGGTCACCCTCCCCCCNCCCTCCCCCCCCCCCACACCCACCTATAACTTTTTAATGGCTTGGAGCATTTGATTTTGAAAATCTCTAGGGATTGGAAAAGGGCCATGGCCACCGGATGTTTATCCAGGTTCGACCCCCCACCCCTCACCCGGAAGTGACTTTTATTGACAAAAATTGTTGATTTTTCAAGAAATTTAAATGGAATGCTACAAATATTTTTGATTCGAGGCCGAAGGAATGAGAAAATTTCTTGTATCAGTCCATTTAAATTTCTTGAGAAATCAACACTTTTTGTCAATAAAAGTATCTTCCAGGGGCCTTGATCTCACCATAGTCATTCGATTGGCCATGGCCCTTTTCCTATCACTATTAGAGCTTTTCAAAATTCACAAATTCTGGACTGTTCAAAAGTTGCCGGGGGGGGGGGTCATTCTGGGACACGATGTATTATGTGGAGCATTTCAATATGAAATTCTGACCCTGTAGATTTGTTTTTCAATATTTAGCAATTTTAAGTTTACACTAAATATATTGTTTTCGGTAAAAATTAGTCTGGGAAAAATGAATGTTACAGTAAGCTTGTCCCAAAAGTCCGAGACCACCTGAATATCTTTTGAACGGCTTTATGTGGAGTTTTGAAATGTTGCATGGTATTATATCCCAAATTATGACCCTGTAGATGGTAATATATCGACTGCCTTGGTAGCTCAGTGGTCAAGCGCTCGCCTGGTAATCAAGAGGTCGCAGGTTCGAACCCCAGCCAAGGTAGGATTTTATCCTCTCAATTAATTGCCATTTTGACCACAATAATAGTACAAGCTTACTGCTGGGATAAAGGGACTCGTTAGTCTCATTCGAGCAGTATAAATAAGCAGTATTATTATTATTAAATTAAACCACCTGATGATTTGACCAATTTTTCAGCGGCGTGTCCAATGTGGCCCACAGGGGGTCCAATTTTTTTTTTTTTTTTAAAAAAAAAATACGAACCCCCATCTTGTGACACATTTTCAGAAAGACAATAAAATTAGGAGTACTTTGTAAAAAAAAATTCATACGTCCAGCGTGTTTGGTTTGGAAATGGCGGCCATTTGAAATTTCCAAGATATGACTTCCAAGAGTGTCTAAAACTAGGCGAATTATTTGCAATGGGATATTGAATGATTCCATAGTACACCAATGTCGAGGAACCTGTTTTTTTAGACATAAATTCCATCAATAATATCCTGATGGGTTGCATTGAGTAACAAATAGCTCCTCGGTGTCACATAGATTCCGCCCCCTCAAGTCTAAAAAAGCAGGTTCCTTGACATTGGCGTGCTATGCCATTATTTAATACCTACTTGCAAATGATTCGCCTAATGAGGCACTCTTGGAAGTCTCCTATGGAATCTAGATCACTTAAGATTATTTAGGTATGCATGGTTTACTCCCGAACATAACTAGGCTTGTCAGCATCCCGGGCAAGCACCCATTTTGGCGCCTCCTCCCACCGGACTAAGACAAGTATTCAACAAATCAATATAAAATAACATTTTTATATATATACTAGCTGAGTACCCGATCTGACTCTTCATTAATAATAATCGACGTATAACCGTTTAAACGCGATCAGAGCATACACATAGATTACATATTACATACACGTTTGTTAACCTATATGTAGAACATGGGGAGTAGTAACGGGTTGTTAAGCTGTGTAGAACGTGTTGGGAGTAGTATTGGGTTAGGTTCCAAAAAAATAAAATGCGTGTTGAAGTCTGCAGAGTTTAGGCTGGGTCTGCGACCCAGTCGAAATTTGCGCAAACTTAAACACGCATTTTATTATAGGCGCAGACAAGGTCGTTTATACTATGCTAGCGCCCCTTAGGGCCCAAAATAAACTGGTGTGGATCCCTTTTGATTCATAATTTTAAATACGAAATAATATTTCAACAACAATCTATACTTATAAAACGCAAAGCCCAGTTGGTATACTGACGTCTGACTAACTGACTGATTGACTGAATGAATGATAATCAACGTAGCTCCACGATGGCTAAACGTAGAGACTTGAAACTTGGCACACAGGTTCCTTTTAGTATGTAGGTGAGTAATAAGAAAGGAAAAAATTCAAAGTTCAAGTGGGAGCAAGTTACCGCCAAAAATGCCGCTATTTAGCGGGTCTTTTGCAATTTTTCCTGGGCAAACTAAAAGAGATAACGAAAAATGACCGAGAATAGACCCCCCAAAACAGTATATAAGGCCCCCATATAAAATTTGAAAATTTCCGTTTTCTATCCGATTTATGGACGGTTTTCACCACTAAAAAAATCGGAATTGAAAAGTACCACTTCGGGATGAGCGAGAAAGCTGAAATTTGACACAAAAGTGTTCCGAAGTACAAAAAGTCATATCCTTGAATAAACTATTGAATTTACTACCTAAGAGCGGTGTGCTCACTCTGGGGGTCGGTTCCACCAAAAACCCATAGTTAAGAAGTATCACTTCAGGATAAGCGAGAAAGCTGAAATTTCATACGAAGGTGTTCTACAGTGCAAAAAGTAATATTTTTGAGTAAAATATTGAATTTTCTAAATTGGAGTTGTGTTCACTCTGGGGGTCAGTTTAACCAAAAATCTAAAATTGAGTTCTTGAATTTTGTAACCGTAGCGAAGCACGGGAAAACAGCCTTATTTGTATATTTTTTTTGTTCTTGATAGACTTCTGGAGAGCTTTCCGAATCAACATCGATAATATCAATCTAATTTATGCTGCAGCTGTTTATTTGTACTACTACCAGGATACGCCCGCTTCGCTTGGCGCCTTATAGGCATGGCCGTTTAATATGCGCATTTATGTCCATAGCTACTCAATGGCCTCACGAGGCTGAAACCACAGTGACAAATTTTTGCCCGCCCNCCCCCCCCCCCCCCCCCAGGATTCGAAGTGAGGTTTCCCGAGTGTAAGACTAGTGCAGTGACCACCATGGGAACTAATTTACACAAACAATATTTTTGCAGTGTTGCCAGGTCGTTTTCGTCAAAATTCCCTACAGAGGCCTTGATTTCTCCCTACATTTCCCTACGCTAAAAAAAAACTTTCTCCCTACGGTTTCCCTACGTTAAAATTGTCAACTTTTACAAGTTTATGGTGAGAAAATCAGTAAGTACCTGTATTTAGGCTCCTGGTAGCGTGCCGTAGTGATGATTTCTTAGAGATAAACATGATGACAGATTTAAATATAAGAGACTTGGGTTCGATTCCAAATAGGGATCATAAATTTGGCCATCTCTGTCGGATTTTAGGTACCAACATTAGATATAACATGCAGAAATAAAAATTCTGAGAAATCATTGTGAAAAGTGAATTTTAAAATAAAAATTATCAAAAGTCATGAGTCGATTAGTCAAGTTAAAACTAAAACGAAGAAAAAGAAAAGAAAAAATTAAAGAACAATTTAAATATTCCCGCGCTATTTTCACATCGATTCACAAAATATCGATTAGTCGTATTTTATTATCTGATCTGATTTTACAAAAAATTTTACAAAAAGTTTGGACGAATTTATTCACTTTTCTCTAGAATAGAAGTAACCCAAAAATGCGAATTAAATGCAAAAATAGTCAAATCTTTAAATTTCCCTACGTTTTAACCTTTTTTGATGAAAACTCCCTCTCCTCCTACAGACCCCCTAATTCTCCCTACGTATAGGGAAATTCCCTACGACCTGCTAACACTGTATTTTTTGAAACATTATTTTATTTCGTCTACACTCGGATATACTAATCTCTTTCTTAATTAAAATAAATCAGAAATAAAAGTCAAATCACACAACATTTTGTTGGTACGATGAAATTATAAAAGAATTCATAATGAGAAAATAATTTTATTCATTTCTGAGAAAATAAATTTGCATGTTAATATAGTATTCAAAACATCTCGTAGTACACTCAGAACAGCAGTCAAACTTTGCACCTCACAAAACATTAGCAATCCATACCACAAAACAGAAGACAGAGTGCATTACGAACTATGATCAAATTATTGGACATTCTGGACAGTGAAAGAAAAACACTGCCACATAGCTTTATTATTTTTCTGGCTAAAAAAGTTACCTCCCTCCCCCTCCCCCCCCCAAAAAAATTGATAGTCTACGTTTTAATGTAGGTACCTAAATAAGTACGTAGAATCCCAAGATCGATTGCTTTATTATTTTTCTGGCTAAAAAAATTACCTCCCCCCCCCAAAAAAAAAAAAATTGATATTTTACGTT
>JAAEEI010000463.1:5838-32995 GCA_012654025.1 Pachypsylla venusta
TAATAATAATAATGTTTATTTATTTTCAAAGGTACATAATACAAGTATAAAAATAACTCAATTACATTAAGCACCTGAAAGAGAGGCAAAAGAAATAAAAATAAGCAAAACAGAGAAGAATAAAAATTATGTTCCCTCGAACATAATATCCGCGACTGTGGGTTTGATATTTTGCTGGAGAAAAAGATCAATCTCCGGATGTTGGTTGGCTATAGAAAGAGAGAAAGACCAAGGATTGAGAGGATCATTTGGCTGAGTGTAGAATATTTCGGAGAATGATCTTGTGGCCCTTTGACGAACCGCAAGATTAAAGTTGGAGAAGAACGAGTCACACTGTACTTGATCGTGAAGACATTTAAACAGAAAGATCAGAGCATTTTGTCTCGAAGCTATATTTTAAGTAGGTACATAGTATGACTCGAAGCTATATTTTAAGTAGGTACATAGTATGACTCGAAGCTATATTTTAAGTAGGTACATACTATGACTCGAAGCTCTATATTAAGTAGGTAGGTATATATTATGACTGGAAGATCTATTTTAAATAGGTACATATTATGACTCGAAGCTATATTTTAAGTAGGTACATACTATGACTCGAAGCTCTATATTAAGTAGGTAGGTATATATTATGACTGGAAGCTCTATTTTAAGTAGGTACATATTATGACTCGTAGCTTTATTTTAAGTAGTTCGAAGCTCTATTTTAAGCAGGTACATAATATGACTCGATGCTCTATTTTAAGTAGGTACATAATATGATTCGAAGCTCTATTTTAAGTAGGTACATAATATGATTCGAAGCTCTATATTTTTTTTTTTTGGCAAAATAATAAAATTTTGCAATTTTCGTCAGAACTTTGCTTTCTCCTAAACATATCTACTATTCCTACAAGAATGTGAATATATTCTCTTTGAGAACAGAAAGGAGAGGGGATTGGAATTAAAATGGCGGAAAGAAAATTGTATTTGCTTTTTAGAATATATGTGAAGTCGTAGCTCTTCAATCATATACGTTATGATATATTTTCTACTTAGAAGTAAGCAGAGAGAAGAGCTTTGTGTAAATTGTTTCCTCAATGTAGATAATATATAATGTAACATTGTATTTGCTTTTTAGAATATACAGGGTGTCCATAAAGTCTCACCCCACCCCCGAATCTCGAGAATGGTTGAAAATATAAGAAAACGCAAAAACACGTATCCCTTAGATTTTAGGGGGGTTAATTTTAGACTACAAAATTTTTGTTCTTAGCCAGCCGTTTAGGCTGGGCACCGGCTGGCTTTAAAATGTTAAATGAGAAGGTATATCAAGTGACACGTTGTTTTAAAGGCCTCGTTAATACGAGTTCATTACTGAAAACTAGAGCTCTCTAGGATCTACCGTTCACGAATTACGGGGTGGAACATGTGACCCATTCCCTTAGCGGCCGTACCGAAATGGTAGGTAAAAATGCCTAAAAATAAATTTTTATGGTCCCAAAAATGTAATTTAGTATTAAATAGTGTTCCAACAAGATGTATGTCCCGTCCACTTCGACCGCAGAGTTCGAGCTTTCTTAGACCAAAATTATCAAAACAGCTGGATAGCTTTGGTCTAAGAAGGCTCGATTTCCGCCGTCAAAGTGGGCGGGACAACCATCTTTTTACTAAATTACTTATTTGGCATCATAAAAACTTATTTGTGAGCATTTTTACCTACCATTTCGGTGCGGCCGCTAAGGGAATGGGTCAAATATTCCACCCCGTAATTCGTGAACGGTAGATCCTAGAGAGCTCTGGTTTTCTGTCGTGAACTCGTATTAACGAGACCTTTAAAACAAGGTGTCACTTGATATACCTTCTCATTTAAGATTTTGAAGCCAGTCGTTGCCCAGCCTAAACGGCTGGCCGAGGCCAAAAATATTTTAGTCTACAATTAATCCTCCTCAAATCTAAGGGATACGTGTTTTTGTGTTTTCTTATATATTCAGCCATTCTCGAGATACGGAGAGTGGGGTCAGACTTTATGGACACTCTGTATATAATCTAACATTGTACATAAGGCAGGGTGAAAACTAATAATATCCGTTGTAATTCTTGTAAACAGGGGACAAACTCCTCTGATATTAACTGATTAATGGCGGACTTTTTTAATTCCAAAGGATTACTTCCAAGGCACCCTGGTCCATGTCAGTCGTAAAAAGCGACTAAGGGCGCAGAGAAATGCCTGAAAGTTGACTTTTTTTTAGAAAGCTGACGTCCTTTGGAACCGTTTTAGTAAGTTTTTAATTGGTTTGAATGAATGAGCTTTTATTATATATTATTATTTATTTTTTTCAAAAATAGGTCAAAATTGCATATTTTCGACTTTCTCCGGAATATTCAACCGCTTTGCGGCGGATCAAAATCATATCCGATTTTGACGAGTGATACATTTTCGGAAACTTTCTTGCATAGCGCAAATTTATTTTGCGTGAATTTGAATTCGAAAAATCGATTTTTTTCGATCCAACAATCTAATTATTGCAATAAAAACAATCATTTTATCCTTTATTTTGTTTGCGGGTACTTTGTACCCCCCTTGGCAATGCACGTAATTGAATAGAGCTTGGCAATCCTAGTGTTAAGCGAAAAATCCAACTTCAAGAGGATGTGAAGTTTGAAGTAGTACGCCGATTTAGCTCGCGACTATAATGAGCTACTTCAAGATACTGTCTTTAAATCTCGCTGGTAGCCAGCGTCTATAGCACGTTGAATACACCAGTTCTTGTTGAATCACTGACGTTAAGCAACGTCCAACGAGGTTGTGCCATGTAGGTGTCCTCGTAGTCCAAAGAACAAAAGGGGTTAAGGAGATAAAAAAAAAATCTGCCTATGTGATACATGGGTTTATTATTTTTCTGGCCAAAAGAATGATTGGGGGGGTACCCCCCAAAAAAATTGAGGGGATGGTGACGATTCCAAATCTGGGGCGTAATTGGACCCTAAATTTCGCATACCTACCAAATTTGAAGTCTCTGGCTCTTACCATTCTCTTTTTAGACAGGATTAATGAAAACCGTTTTAAAGCGGTAAAAACCACCAGCAGTATATTTGATTGAATCCAAAAGTTTCGGAACTAGCTGAGACCCCAAGCATGACATATATATAAAATTTCAAATCTCTAGCTCTTACCATTCTCCTTTTAGACAGCAATACTGAAAATCTCTAAAAAGCGCTAAAAATCGGCAAGGGTGTACTCGATTGCACCCAAAAGTTTCGGGACACAATTAGAGACCAGATGAGATCTATTATAGCAAATTTAATCCAAATTGGTCAACACTAAGTGGCAAAAGTGCCCATCATGGCGTACGGCGGACGGCGCGGCGGACAAACCGATTTTTTTTTATTCGATTTTTGGATTCTACGTACCTTGAAATGTATAATATCAAATTTTGAGGGGGGACATTTTTTTTTTTTTCCCCGCGACGATTCCAAAGGTTCATTATTGAAAATAATAATGAAAATAATTCGATTTTTTGTTTTGACATCTCA
Organism: Pachypsylla venusta; assembly: GCA_012654025.1. Lineage (NCBI taxonomy): Eukaryota > Metazoa > Arthropoda > Insecta > Hemiptera > Aphalaridae > Pachypsylla > Pachypsylla venusta. Next base: position 9,355 of record JAAEEI010000463.1, read on the forward strand.
TTGATCATTGATGGGAAAGCAATGTGCACAAAAGATTTTTGAGTGAAACCGAAAAATAGAGACTTCCTTGGAGTATTTCTAAAAAAAAAAAATTGCTTTTCTGTACAATTTTGTTTACCTTTTTTCAATTTAATTTTATTTATATTTTCTGTAGCGTAACCTATCTTTTGCAAAGTCTTGTATGGAAAAGGTTTCCTCTGTTCAGAGCAGCGTGAACAGATTCAAATAGTGTTTGTGGAGGAAAAGGTTTAAATAGAAAAAATCAACATCAATGTTGATGGAACAGGGCTTCATATAGAATAGATAGTGTTACTAAACAACATCAATGTTGATGGAACAGGGCTTCATATAGATAGTGTTACTAAACAACAACGCCAAAACATCAATGTTGGTGGAACAGGGCTTCATATACATAGGATTACTAAACAACAACAACGCCAACAACATCAATGTTGATGGAACAGGGCTTCGTAAGAATGGTGTTACTAAACAACAACATCAATGTAGATGGAATTGCCTTTACATAGATAGTGTTACAAAACAACATCAATGTTGATGGAAAAGGGCTTTATATAGATAGTGTTACTAAACAACAACAACGCCAACAACATCAATGTTGGTGGAACAGGGGTTCATATACATAGGATTACTAAACAACAACAACGCCATCAACATCAATGTTGATGGAACAGGCCTTCATATAGATAGTGTTAGTCAACATCATCATCATCTCCAACAACATCAANCAATGTTGATGGAACAGGGTTTCATATACATAGAGTTACTGAACAACAACAACAAAATCAACGTTGATGGAACAGGGCTTGATATAGGCAACTGTTTACACTGCCTGACCCTCGAACGAATGCTCGGGCAGTGTAATTGAGGTTTTACAATACTCTCAGAAAATGTTTCATAATATGAAGAATTCCAATATGTGATTTCCTTGGGAGACTTCATATTCTTATTATTGATTTAATATAAATCATGTATGAGTGTTGGATAGCTGAGGAAGATGGTGAGATAAGGAAATGCACAGATAAGAGGGTAGAGAAGAGGTAATATCCAAGAAAAGGGAGGAAAAAGATGAAGAAAATCTCTAAATTGCCTCTTTTTTTTTGTACAGAAGTTTCGTCGAAAGGGTGCATGCATTATTTTTTGTCAAAATAAAAATGAATCCTTCGGGGGATGAAAATTCCAGCGCAGATTTGTAAGCCTTTGAATGCAAAAAAAAAACGTAAATTTTTAAATATTTGTTTGGGTTGCTCTTTTGGTAACCACGCAAAACTTAATGTGGGAGTCAGATTTATTATCATTTTTTTCTCATCTTCTCGAAACGAAGTTCGGGTACTCAGCTAGTTGATCATAACTTAAGGTTGTAGGTATTACATTATTTGTCATGATTACAAAATGTTGGCAATATCTATTTTTGATGAACTTGTGTGTATGGTACATATTATTTTGTGCCCCTATTTATTTTCTTATTTGAAAGTCTGTTTGATCAGACTTTCAGATAAGATTTTGGTACCAGACAGATACTATCATTTTTTTTTTGGAGCAAGTCACAAACTTAAAATGTGGTTTAATATAATTTAAAAAGGCTTTTTAAATGTTTTAGGGGTGGGAGATTAATTAATTCACTTTAATTTTAATTTATTTTGAAAAAAAAAACTTTTTCTTCCGTATTTATTGAACTATTTGAATATATTGAACTGAAGCAGACATAGTTGTACCAATATGAAAAAAGTCCAGTGCAAGTTTGTTTATTTTATCAATATAAGCGTTTAGATGAACGTCCCCCCAGAGAGGTTAGGAAACGTTTTGATCGGCCATGCCTCGATTAAACTTGTTCTTCTCATAAAGTCGCTCCCTAAAAACTCTTGTGCTTTCTCCAAAGTTTCTTGTGCTTTCTCCAAAGCAATCAAGTAATAAAAGTGGAGAACCCGAAACCCAGGATAAGGATGAATATAGCAGAGTGTCCATAGACAGTGTGGAGATGACGTACACCACTCAGATCGAAGAAGAAAGCACCTGCGCAAGACGGGCGTCCTATTCTCCGATTAAAATGTTGCAGATCGACCCACTAAACTAAACACCAACCGCGGATTGCGAAACCCTCTTTTTATGGAATACGAGCCTGGACCAAAATATTCAGCACCAAATTTAGAAAAATTAATATTTCCAATCCTTAATGACTCGTGCATTTATGCTTCATGCAAGAAACATTACACTGATTTTAAGTACATTATCAACAAAAATAATTTCAATTCTATACATTTTTCCTATTTTTTTTTCTGGTTTGGAATCCCTCCACCCCCACACCCCCTAAAAAAAACAGAAAATTAAAAATCATAAAACCTGAATTATATTTTATTACCTCACATTTGAATATCTGTTATGAACATGTTAAATTTACTATGATGTTTGTGTTAAGTTTTTTTTTTTTTTTTTNTTTTTTTTTTTTTTTTTTTTTTTTTTTTTTTTTTTTTTTTTTTTTTGCGAGTGTAATTACATGTAAATTTTCAAGTCTTTGGTTTATTTTATTTATTATAATGTTCGTCTGCATACAATTTATGACTTTTTCACTCTTCTGTTTGTTGCAATGTAAATTGTCTTGTTAAATGCATTGTACACGATTTCAAATGGAATTCTATAATTTCATTTATTTTATTAAACATTGAAGTTTATGTTGCAGGTTTTTGATTGCATTGAATTTATCATTGTTTAGAGCCGTATCGGGTGGGGGGGGTTGGCGAAGGATTTACAGCCAAGCCAGGACTAACACCTGAAACTGATGATCATTGAAGGTGATGTTGATGTTGTCGTTGATAATGATGATGTTGTTGGTTGTTGTTGTTGACGATGATGATGATTATGTTGTTGTTGTTGTTCTTTTTTTGTTGATACTGTTCTTGTTGTTGATGATGATGATGTTGTTGTTGTTGTTGTTGTTGTTGTTGTTGATGATGATGTTGATGTTGTTGTTGTTGTTGTTGTTGTTGATGATGTTGTTGTTGATGATGTTGATTTTGTTGTTGTTGTTTTTTTGTTTGTTGATACTGTTCTTGTTGTTGATGATGATGATGATGATGATGTTGATGTTGTTGTTGATAATGATGATGTTGTTGTTGTTGTTGACGATGATGATGATGATTATGTTGTTGTTGTTGTTTTTTTGTTGTCTCATCAACAACAACAAGAACAGTAGTTCTTGTTGTTGTTGATGATGTTGTTGTTGATGATGATGTTGATGTTGTTGTTGTTGATGATGATGATGTTGTTGTTGATGATGTTGATGTTGTTGACGATGATGATTATGTTGTTGTTGTTTTTTTTTTTTGTTGATACTGTTCTTGTTGTTGATAATGTTGTTGTTGATGTTGTTAATTTGTTGTTGTTGATGTTGTTAATTTGTTGTTGGTGGCATAAAAAAATAATGAAATTTCTGGGGGTCTGGACCCCATGGCCCCCCCCCCGATTGACAGTCAAGTCAGGACTAACACCTGAAAATGATGATCATGGAAGTTGATGTAGTTTTTGTTCTTGTTGTTGGTGGAGGTGGTAATGATGAGTTACACCTTTTTTTTTTATAAAATGAAGCTGCCTTTTTCAGTTACTTACATTTCTCGTGCGAGATTACTGAAGTTAAGCAACGTTCAATGAGGTCATACTTGATAAACGTTCACTAAGATTCAAGACCTTATGATACTGGCTCAACCCAGGCCCCAGGCTGGATGAAGTGAATGTAAATAGCTGGTTGGTAAGTTTCCAAAGAATGGAGGTTAAAAAAAACCCTCGTCTCGAATAACCTCTGATGTTAAAAATTAAAATGTATCTTTCCTAGTGTTATTTTTTCACAATTTTATTGGACATAATAGCATTACAAGGTATTCTCAACAATCACTCCAATATCACTAAGCCTATAAGCTATATTTTAACATTTTCCTTATAATGATACCACTTGTTGCTATTACCATAGTTACTCAATTGTCCTCAGGAGGCTGAGTTACCGCTAATCACAACCAGATCAAGCAGAAAATTTTGAAAAAAAAAAAAAATTATCAAATTTTCGACCCGTTTAAGAATCGAACGCGGAACCTCCTTGGTGCAAGCCGAGTGTGATAAACTCAAATGTTAACCCGTGAGTGGTCGCGTTCCGCCGCAGAACGCCATCGGTCTACTGTAGAGATTTTTTCTCACACCTGGTTTTGCTCTGTTTTCCTTTCTTTTCGAAAAAAAATAACTGACTTTTTTTCAAAGAATTAGTTCAAAATCTTCTTTGATCTATATTTGAAGCGATTTCAGCAAGTTTATTTTCCAATAGTACCCAGTTCGATCCCCTATTTTGGCACTTATTTTTCTTATATTATTTTATGAAATGTTAGAAATGTACCTAAATAATTAAAATAATTAATTATTTAGTTCGTTATTATGTTTACATTAATATGTAATTAAAGTAATTAGTTAATTAAATGTAATTAAATAAGTTAAATTTTAAACTATATAAATAGCCACACAAAAGACGAGATTATTTCGAGGAAAAAATGACGACGCGACTGGTCGCGATGTGAGAAAAATTCTCACATCGACTGCCTCAGGCAACTGAAATGCCAATGTATGTCGGCAATTTTTTGTGAGCACAAAGTAAATCATATTTGTAAATGTAAATGTATATTTCCTTGTGTTATTATGTCACAATTTTTGTGGGCATCCTAGCATTACAAGGTATTTTCAACATTCACTCCAATATCACTAAGCCTAAGCTACACTTTAACAATTTCCTTATAATGCTACCACTTGGCGCTATTACCATAGCTACTCAATTGTCCTCAGGAGGCTGAGTTACCCCCAAACACAGCCAGACCAAGTAGAAAATTCGAAAAAAACTTTTTCAAATTTTCGACCCGTCCGGGAATCGAACCCGGAACCTCCGTGGTGCAAGCCGAGTGTGATGCGCACTCTGCCACGGAGACGTCTTTTGAACAGCTACTGAGAGACCCGACAAGTTGGAGCCAATAATTACCAAGTTATTGCGTTTTTGTCCGACAGTGTGAGAAAAATTCCCTATAGGAGACCACTCATGGGTTAAAAAGACGTTAAGCAAAAAAAAAAAAAAACTGAAGAGTAAATATAATTAGGTCTAAATCTACCATTTACAATTCATTTCAAAATTAAACTTAAAAAAAAGACCATAATCAAATGTCTAAGTACATAAAAAAAAACTCACTTTTTATAAAAGTAAAAAAAAAAAAAAAAACTGTCTATCTTCCTGCCTTGTGCTGAGTACACTGACTAGGGCCTGTTCATGAATTAATGAGTTTGGGTAATCAAACACCTTGTCTATTTAAATTCAAAGTTGGTTCATAAAGGGTTAGAAATTAGGGTAAAAAAATAAAAAAAATGATGCATATATGGATTTAACATACAACACAAAACGTAACCTAATATACATAATGTATTGAAAAATGCAGATGTGATGTAGGGGAGATCTTTACCCCCACAGTCAACCAGTCCAACATCATCCAGGGACCCTGAGAGATCCCCGCAAGGAGAAGAAAGATGACTTTATGAGAAATTACCTTTATATAGGGTAGTATGATTCATGATATTTTGGATTTTCTCTATTCTTTTTGAATGCGAGTAGTTAAGAAAAATGAAAATGAAACTTCGCGCTTTTACTTATTTTTTGACCTGTATATATAATTATATATATGTATATAAAGCTCGCGTACGAGTCTGCGACATATTAGTGCACTTCATGGCTCTACAAATTAAATAAGGACGAAGGTGCCCGTGTGAAACTAAAAGTAACGCTCTTTGGGAACTCTTTTCGATGCTATATGCCAAAGCATGGGTGTAGGAAGGGGGAGGCAGCTACCCCCCCTAGAAATTCCCAAGAGTATGCAGCACGGAAGGGGCAACTTAAATTTACACTAGATAAAATGATTTTTGGAAGCAAAAAAGTCATCAAGTACCGAAATACGATAAATGCCGAATTTTGTCCCTAATCCAACAGCCCCACTGTGCACAATCAAATGTAACTGTGGCAACCTTGTCGTATCGTTTGGACTGTTATCATTTGTGTCGGCATTTTGATTGTTTTCGGGTATCGCGGTCGCAGTCTGCCGCATTCTTCTTGTCTCCCTGCGATCACTACCGGCTCGCATGCTGTCACTTCTAGCGGTGGCTCCAGAGGTGCCTTAGTGCCCCCAGGAGGTAGCGTTTTTCAGAGGTCTGAATAAAAATCCTTTTTTCTCCATTGGGAGATCGCAGTTGATGTTCATGTGGTATTAAAATGTTACCACACTACTTCCTGGGACGTTACTGATACTTGTAACTATCCAGGGATCATCAACCACTTGCTCGGGCCCTGGAGTCGCCCCCCCCCCAATAACTTAATCATCAGTTACCCCTGGGGGTTTATTATTAAATAAGTAACGATTTACTTTATTGACCCCCACCCCCTCCCTCCCGACATGAAGATCTCACCTGCCCCCCCCTAGGCCAGATGCTGGCTACGCCCTTGCGCCAAAGCAAAGACATAAAATGCCAAAAACTCTGCCAATGTCGCATATGGGTTTCTTATTTTACTGACTAAAAAAATACCCCTCCCTCCCCCCTTCAAAAGTTCTGGAGCAAAATTTGAACTTTTTTTTTAAAAAAAAAAATGGCTTAACGTGTCTCTTTAACATCTATTGGGAAAATTAGACCCCACAACATACCAACGTATAAGTCTCTGGTTCTTACCATTGTCTATTTAGACATGATTAATGAAAACCGTTAAAAAACGGTAAAAACTACTAGTGGTATATTTCATTGCACCCAAAATATAGACCCAAAATATGAAATACATACCGAATTTCAAGTCTCTAGCTCTTACCATTCTCTTTTTAGACAGCAAATACTGAAAACCTCCAAAAAGCGGCAAAACCACCAATGGTGTATCCAATTGCAGCCAAAAATATCGGGGCACAATTAGAGCCCAGATGGAACCGATATACCAAATTTTATCCAAATTGGGCAACGCTGAAAAGGTTCATTATTGAAAAATATAATGAAACGGTCGCTCTTCGAGAGAATATTAAAGATCAACTAGCATTAACAAAGTTCTGTCAATATGGCTCTCCAAGAATCCAGCGAAGATACTAGAGTCTCCTATCAGATTCACCAGTCTCTCCACATTTCAGGGACGGGTAGTGTCAACCCTATATATATCGCCCAAGAATCCAGCGAAGATACCAGAGTCTCCTATCAGATTCACCAGTCTCTCCACATTTCAGGGACGGGTAGTGTCAACCCCATATATATCGCCCAAGAATCCAGCGAAGATACCAGAGTTTCCTATCAGATTCACCAGTCTCTCCACATTTCACGGACGGGTAATGTCAACTCCATATCGTCCAAGAATCCAGCGAAGATACCAGAGTCTCCTATCAGATTCACCAGTCTCTCTACACTTCAGCGACGGGTACTGTCAACCCCATATATATCGTTCTTAAACTTTCGCCCTTCGTGAGATTGGTAGGTCACAAAACATTTCCAACTATTGGTGACAAAAACAGAACTTTAAATCGACTAAATTCTGTCCTTATTGCTTTACGAAAAAATCCAGCGAAGATTATCCCCTCGGGGTCCCCAAAAACCAAGAAGAATCCATCTGTAGCTTGATTAAAGAGCTTCATAAATGGATTGAGTGCACCCTGTATGTGATAGATTGTACAAAGTCTGATAATCAACCTCATCATAATATTTTCTTGCCTCTTTCATATTTAAATCTACCTTTGTACAAGAAGGGGTTATCTCTACGTAGACCTATTTAAATATTCTTTTATATCTAATATTAACCCATTTCGGTTTTTTAACGAAAATTTGCAGACTCCTGACAACAAATTAGTTTCAGTCATTGATGTTGTCGCTGTCGAACTGTCGATCTTCGCATCATCCGTTTATCAGAAATCTGAATTGAAAATTTGCCCTTCCAACGATTGGGGAGGACTTTGTTCTTTTTGTTCAGTACTTAAAAACCAACGGACGTTTCCAAAAGTTATTAGAAACGTACGCTGTCCTTATTGCTCTTTCCGAAAAATATTGTTTGAATAGTCTAGAAGCATGTCCAGAAGCAAGATACATGTGAATACGCCTATTTCCGCACAACTTGCACCGGAATGGTAATCATTTCTAACAATCAAAAGTCTCATCTTCTTACGATAATTAATCATGTATCCAAAAAGCTGAATAAAAATGTAGCCTCCGAGGGGAGCAAGCCATCTTTATTAGGCAACGGTCCTTAAGCCCATGTAAATACAGAAAGTTTGGTGTTAGGAAGGGCATCCAGCCTTCAAAAAAACTCTGTTTCAATTCAATGATGATAGATCATTAGCGAAATGCGAGCTTCACCTAGTTTCTATGGATACTGTGAGAAGCAAGCGAGGATTATCGTGCCAGGAAAGGGTTACAGTTAAAGAGAGTAGACACCGAACAAAAGTTTGTGGTATGATAGATTTAAGGAGAGCAACACCGACCCAAAATAGTATTGGGAAAGGGCGAAGTTGAAGAAGAAGAAGACAAAATCTGATAAAACAACCGCATCAATAATAAATAAAATTAACTTCCTTACAGAATGCATCCCTCTATTGAAGACCACTTTGAAAATGAGATTTCCAATTTTTGTATGGTAATCATAAGTCCCATTAAGCTGTCCCGTCCACGATGGAATTTCGGTGAACTAGTGAGTGCTATCGCTTGTACCGATTTGCACCGAAAACTTTTGGTTTATACCGTTACCGATCTTGAGATAATCGACTTTTTTGTTGACGAACCAGCTTAACGGTAGCCCGACCCATTTGGAATTTTCAATAATCCTTAATAATTATACACTAACGATATCCTAGAAAGGGTTAATACCTACTCGTAGATATTTTATTTCTATTTCATATGCAAATATCTACCTGGTCTTGGGGCTTCAAATATAGACCCTGATAAAATTACGCAAAGACCTCTTGCCATATACATATTTTTTTTTTAAACTTTTTTTTTATTATTATTAAAAAATAGGAAATATAATAAGAAGCAGTTGGTTTCTGGGCTCCTGTCATTGAATTTCATCCTGTGCAGGGGTTGTATATACTGTACACCCATTTCGAGGATTCATGAGCGTTGGAGTTATGTAAAAGTTTGTGGTTTTATCTATACTTATAAAACGCAAAGCCCAGTTGGTATACTGACTGACTGATAATCAACGTAGCTCCACGACGGCTAAACGTAGAGACTTGAAACTTTTGCACAAAGGTCCCTTTTAGTATGTAGGTGCGTAATAAGAAAGGAATAAAAATAAATTCAAGTGGGAGCAAGTTACCGCCAAAAATGACGCTATTTAGTGGGTCTTTTTGCAATTTTTTTCTGGGCAAACTAAAAGAGATAACGAAAAATGACCAAGAATAGAACCCCCAAAATAGTATATAGGGAACCCATAAAAAATAAACAAACTGAAAGTTTCCGGTTTCTTCCCGATTTATGGACGGTTTTCAACACCAAAATATCGGAATTGAGAAGTACCACTTCGAGATGAGCGAGAAATCTGAAGTTTGATACAAAGGTGTTCCGAAGTACAAAAAGTCTTTGAATAAAATATTGAATTTTCTAAATAGGAGCCGTGTTCACTCTGGGAGTCGGTTCCACCAAAAATCTAAAATTGAGAAAATTTAATTTCGTGATCACGAAAGTGTTGTTGAATTTTGTAACCGTAGCGAAGCACGGGAAAACAGCTAGTTCAAAATAAACTTAAAAAAAAAACATAATAAAGTGTCTAAAAAAAACTCACTTTTTATAAAAGTAAAAAAAAAAAANGGGTTTCCCCCCCTCGTCTGGCGTGAATATGGGAGCCCAATTATAATTTGCGAGCTTTCGCTTTTCTTCGCAATCCTCTATCACTCATTCCTGAAATCTATATATATAANACTCACTTTTTATAAAAGTAAAAAAAAAAAACTGTCTATCTTCCAGCTTTGTGCTGAGTACACTGACTAGGGCCTGTTCATGAATTAATGAGTTTGGGTAATCAAACACCTTGTCTATTTAAATTCAAAGTTGGTTCATAAAGGGTTAGAAATTAGGGTAAAAAAATAAAAAAATGATGCATATATAGATTTGCACGGGAAAACAGCTAGTTATTTATAAAAACAGTAAAATTGTATCGATACACTATTAAAATCGATATAATAGCAAATTATATATAGATACACGATACACCTGAAATTGAAAATTCAGATATTTTCTCTCTCTCTGACAGTTTACATTTCAATATTGTGGGCTGTAACGAAAAGATTCTTTTAGAAAATTTCCGGTTCGGTACTACAGAACTTTGCAATCCATTGTCTTGAACATCTCGACCAGGGACATCGGATTCCAATAAAAAAAGATACGTCAAATGGACGATAATTGGCGGTGTTTCTGCAAGTGATTATGTTTAGGTCATAAAGTTGATGCTTGCCTGAAATATATTTCAGGAAAATATGAGTCTATAAACTTTCTGTAACAAATCCGTTGTGTCTATAGAATAATCCGTTGGGTCTATAGAATAATCCGTTGGATCTATAGAATAATCCGTTGGATCTATAGAATAATCCGTTGGGTCTATAGAATAATCCGCTGGGTCTATAGAATAATCCGTTGGATCTATAGAATAATCCATTGGGTCTATAGACTGAAATAAGAAGTCTATAGACCTAACGATTAAGGCAGTCGTCTTTTGGAAGCAACTACGCGCGATTACAAGTTCACAATAAAAAGAGCGATAAATCCAATTCCAAGAGGATTTGAAGCTTGCAGTCGTTTCTAACGGGAGAAGTTTTGCGGACAAATCAGGTATTAGTCGGGACAATAAAAATGTATTAAATTGCTGGACGATATTCTTACTGCCCAACATATCTGCTCATCCAGCAACAAGCGACTACTGGAACTGTATTCCATCAGTCGTAAAAGGCGACTGAGGGCAGGGTCGGAAACGATGTTCCTTCCATTATCTTTGCAGAAAGCAAGAAGAAGCTACTGCATTATATCCTACCTATGTCCCCTATGGATAGCGGGACTTAAAATGTTACTACCAAGGCACTAAAGTCTATGCCAGTCGTAAAAAGCGATTAAGGCCAGGGTCAAGAACGATATCTATTCCATTACCCATGCAGAAAGCAAGGCGAAGCTACGGAAAGCAAGGAGAAGCTGCAGAAAGCAAGGAGAAGCTACTCAACAACTCAATGTGAGTTGTTGCAATTATGTTGATGATATAAGATTAAGGTTTTATTAAATTTTCAATTTCACATGTGAGCTCCTGACCTTTTCCAAGGAAATAATCAGGCGTAAATATTAAGGCCCGATCCTACCACGACGAGTTTTCAGGGAGTTTCATTCTAACACTGTGTCAACCGGTGTTAGGTCCGGTCCTACAAAAAGCCGAGTTTTGAAACACTTGGGTATAGTATTAACACAGGTTGACACAGTGTTAGATGAAATTCTCTGAAAACGCGTCGTGGTAGGATCGGGCCTTATACAATACCCAGACCCGAGTGTTTCAAAACTTGGCTTTTGGTAGGACCGGACTTAACACAACTTCCACTAGACGAGAAAATTGACTGCTGAAATTCCAATTTACGAAAGGAAGATTAAATAGAATTTATTAACGTATAATTTATTATTTCACACATAATTGCAAGAACATCTTTGTTGAACAATCAACTTGAAAGTCACACATGAAGAACAACAACAAAACGCTTCTTTATTCAAATCGTGAGAAATTTTTAATTCAATATCTTTTTTTGCAATATTTAAATTATCTCATAAAACCTTTTTAGCAAAGAAATTATTTTACAACCCTTTTCTGATGATGTCTGTTCTAACAACCTTTGACAGTCAAATTTATGTATATTGTCCCTTTTTATCATTTTTCACATTATTTTTTTTTATCTACCTACCTGTGATAATGTCTTCGCGGATGATCTTGGCTTTCTTGTTAATGGTCTCATTGTGTTTGTTTATTCAACCCTTTGAATTTTGATGTTTTTTATATTCTTCAAGCAAGGTGTCTTCCAATTTAAATAAATGTGTTTTTTTCTTTTCTTTAATGTTATTGAATTTCAATTTTTATTGTTGCTTTTCATTTCCGGGAGTTTTTTTTTAATATTTTCAGTTATGTACTGAGTCCCATTCAATGNTTTAACATCTATTGGTCATTCAAAACGGGCAGAAGAGGTTTAAAATTTAATCAGAAAATTTTTTTTTTTTTAATTTGGCTTAACGTCTCTTTAACATCTATTGGTCATTCAAGACGGGAAAACAGGATTCTAAATCGACACCTAATTGTATGTATATCTATCACAAAGGCAAACTCTGGAAAAAAGGCAGGTTTCACCTTCTTTGCCATTGCCAAGTTCCTCAGTGATTTGATGATTCCATACATTTTTCCAGAGATTAGAAGAAAAAAAAAATTGCAGATATTCTTCAGCTCAAAAAATATATGCGAAAAATGTAAATATAGAGTTCCTTTGTCGTAAGACTTGACGGTCTCTTCACAACTTTTGTAGATATCCTAGCTTTACTGAGCCTAATAATCTTCTATAGCAAACCAAATCTTTTTACACTGGTAATGTCGCCAGGCAAATTAGAGTAACGACTCAATCGTCCCCACAATGCTGAATGCACCGTAAAATTAGAAGTACTAAGGGCCATATTATTATACTCTGCTTAAGAATGAGTTGTCATTCCGACTACAAATTATCGAAGTGGTCACATGCACTTGTAAAATTTCTGTTTTTATCTTCAACGTAGAGCCGAAACTATTAATGCTACAGACTTGAAATTTGGCAGGGACCTTCGTTGCACCATGTAAGTGTGCACTAAGAAAGGATTTTGCAAAATTTTAATTTTAAGGCGTAGAAATAGCGAAAAGTAAACAATCCCCATAAGAAATACATTGGAGCGAGAGAGATAGCATGATACATCATTTAAAATATGCGCGGGCGAAGCCGCGATCGGGGGATGCTAGTATTATAATAAAACTAGCAGGATACGCCTTATAGGCATGGCCGTTTATAGTTTCAACCCCTTTTTTTGCGATAAAAAGTAGCCTATGTCCTTTCCTAAACTTTAGTCTATCTCCATACCAAATTTCATCAAAATCGTTTCAGTACTTTAAACGTGAAAGCGTAACATACATACATACAGACAGAGTTACTTTCGCATTTATATATTAGTATGGATACTATCCATGTATGGATTACATGTAAATTTTTTTTGGTCAGAACATGTTTTATAATACAAAACAGACACTCAAGTGGTAGTGACCACTCCAACTCGCACTCAAGTGGAGTTTTATAATATGGCCCTAAGTCTAAAAATGTCCAACATCGTCGAAAACTAAACCCTGGTCAACCAATTACATAGCTCATATGATACCCACTAGACCAGGAGAACTACCAAAAAATATATTTCTTTAAAAAAAAATGACACAATTTGTTTGAGATCAAAAAAATATCTCACAGTTCCCAAACGGACGAAATGTGACAAGATTCCAAAAATTAAAAAAATATACTTACATTGGGAGTTTTTAACTTTTAAATAAATTAAATTAAAAGAAAACACTTACCAAAAACACTATTTATTTTAAGTTATGAAGAAACTAGTTTCGAATCATTCGATTCATCATCAGTCTAGTCGAGTCGAAGGATGGAAGATGGAAGTTATTCAAAAGATTGGGAGTTTTCCAAAAGAAAGTTATAAGAACATCATATATCCTATTTCCAAATCACTTTTCGGACACTAAAGCCAATATTTCAGAGCTTGCGATGACCACAAGAGACAAAGAAGAAGATAAAGACAAACTGTTGGACTGGATGATCAATTTGAAACTAACTTTTAATATCATTTTGTAGTTGTAGAACAAATTGATTGAGGATGCTGTCGATGATTCAATTGATAAAAGAGGAGAAGGGTTTAAATTTATGCAAAATATTAACCGTATACTTGCAACGTTAACAGATTTTCATGATGATCTTTATGCAAATATTGAATTAGGTAATGCATCATTAGAAGCTTGTTTTGTACTTGAAAAATATTTTAATCTTTCCAATCAGGTATTGAGTAGATGACAGAATAATTAGATTGTTAACCTTTACGGAGGATGATATGCTGTTCGACGTTATGAGGAGATCTCCTGGCTCATTATTGTATATGTGGTGTATTTATAAATTCACATTTATCTTCGTATGGAATATATGCAATTATGCATATTACGCTTAATGTTCTTCTTTACATTGTCCTTTTCTCAATTCTATTTGTGTTCGACGTTAAATTATTTGGTGTTGGTATATGTTAGTGCCTCTATCACACTATTTTATGAGACCTTATCACGCTATTTTATGAGACGTCTCCGTGGCGGAGTGCGCATCACACACGGCTTGCACCAAGGAGGTTCCGGGTTTGATTCCTGGACGGGTCGAAAATTTGATAAATATTTTTTTCAAATTTTCTACTTGGTCTAGATGTGATTTTGGGTAACTCAGCCTCCTGCGGACATTTGTGTAGATATGGTAATAGCGACAAGTGGGAGCATTATAAGGAAATTGTTAAAGTGTAGCTTAAGCTTAGTGATATTGGAGTGATTGTTGAGAATACCTTGTAATGCTATGATGCCCACTAAAATTGTTACAAAATATCACAAAGAAATATACATTTACATAAGACCTTCAAATATCTATAATAAATATACTTCCTCTTTTTCCAATACGATTTCTGATCGAAAGTTAATTTAGTTTTTCTTCACTTGTGTAGTTACGATAACTGACGACTTGGGCATACACAGACGCTTCAGAAAATATTTCTTAAAGGTAAGATTAATGAAATAGTTTTCAAAAACGATCAAAGAAATGACAAACGTGTTTGTCATGCGTTTAAACCCTATCAACCTTTTGTGGATCAAATACAATCAAATAGCGAATTTGATCAAATATATTTATCGATCATATTGTTTGTTGCTGTTTGAAGTAAAAATGATCAAATTTGGCATCATAACAAATAATATGAAACGACTTTAATTATCTAACTCAAAACAAACTACATTTATTTGCAAAATTTCTTTGAACATCCTTAACAATAGATAAAACCCATTGTGCAATTTATTCCATTATCAATGAGAACACCCTTTTTTCACATAAACTTTCCTATGTGCAATCCCTTATATTTCTCCATTTATTACTATAAAAAGACCCTACGGCAACCACTCCCTCATTGTGACCCCTCAATAGTTGCAATTGTTTATATCAAATGGTCAGTTCATAGTTTCTATGACAACCTCACCCCCAAGAAATACAATGTGATATGTCAAACATGAAATACAGCATTTAGTGTTTTCGTGTCCATTTTTGTAAAAAATAAGGGTGATTTTTTTTTTTTCAAAAAAAAAAAAAAAAGAAAGACATTTCAATGAATATTTTTCTTTTATTTCTTCTGATCACATTTGTTGGGTTTTTACATAATTCTTTTATTTGTGAAAATGGTGGTTTTTTTTGTGTGTGTGATTGTTTATTTTAATCTTCGTTTACCCCCGACTATAACAATACAATAAGCAAAACCAATAAAAATAAAATTCTTGAAAATTGTAAAAAAAAAAATCAAAAATGGTGTCTCATTTTAAAAATCTTTTTTAGTTGACCGAAATAGATGGACGTTTTATGACCATTATGTTCATAAATTATTCTCCAACTCTCGTACAAAGGTCCGTGGCTTTATATAATCTAATCTTTGGCAGACCCACCGAGAGGGGGGAGAATTCCCCGGTCTCGAAGTTTTCGGAGGGCCCCGAAATTTTAAGGTGCTTAAAAAAAATTTTTTTTAAGGTTTTTTCACCTCGGTTATACAGTTTAAAACTTGATTGATTTGATTCATTTGTTAATAATAGAAGTAATTTAACATCATTGGTTTATAATTTATCTACATCATGTGGATACTATAGGAGGCCGCAACTTTTCCGTCCCGGATTTTCTCTTGGTGGCCCTGATCTTTGGAAATATATAGGGCACACATAGAATCTTCACAACAAGGAAACCTGAATCACTTCCCAGCAATATTCTGAACCTGGGAAACAAAATTGGACGCTTCAAATTCTGCCGAAACATTTCGGGACATCTACACACGCCAGAAGCAACTCATTGCTTTGAAAAAAAGAAGTACTCCTATAGAAGAAAGGTCTGTCTCTGTTAATTATGAAACTCTACGAATAGGGTACAAATTGCTTTACGAATCACAGGAGTTTCCTAGCCAACGATCATACCACGTTGAATACACCAGTTCCCGTCAGATCACTGAAGTTAAGCAACGTCCGGGCGTGGTCAGTACTTGGATGGGTGACCGCTTGGGAACACCACGTATCGTTGGCTTTTTCCGGCCCAACCCAGGTTGGGTGAGGTCAATGTGAGTAGCTGGTTTGCAAGTTTCCAGTGAATGGAAGGTAAAACCCCCGTCTTGAATGACCAATAGATGTTAAAGAGACGTTAAGCCAAATTAAAAAAAAAAAAAAAAAAAAAAAAGGAGTTTCCTCTTAGAGCTCTTGATATTTACGCGCTCCCAGCTGGAAAAAGAGATTTGTACTTGCTTGGTAGAAGAATACGCAATTATGAAAGGTACTGAAAGAGTCAACAAATTATATTTGTCTCTTACCGATTTGTGAAACCGGTAAGACCCTACCAATCAATAACAAGAAAACAAGTAACAGATGCATCAAAAAACCAATCCAATATGGAATTGACGATTTGTTCTTCAGAAAAAGAGGATGTTGATGCCACTGTATCAGCCATACAGACAAGATGTTAAAAAGACAGGGTAGAATCACGTCATGAGTACCAACTTTTTTGTGCTTAATGTCTCCTAAAGATCTATTGGTCATTCGAGACGGGGGTTTTACCCTCCATTTTCTGAAATCAGACACCGTTCCGGTTCAAACCTTTTCGGTACCTTTAAATCAATCTATATCTACCATTTTAACAAACCTGAATCCAAAAATTGAAACTAACCTTTAATTATAGAAAAAACGTCGATACAGCAATAAAGAAAATATCGCACAGCAATCCCACACTAGTAGACAAGTTGAACAAAATAACATAGCTACCAAAACAATAGTAATCAATAATATTGAGTAAACGATGGATAAATTGAAAGAAGAATAAAATGCATTATAAGTGCTTACTAAACACAAGCAATAGCAAGAATTAAAGTTAATTTTAATAATCAAATAGATAAAGATATAGTCAATACATAAAATAAACATAGCTACAAGAAACATAGTAATCAATAATAAAGTAATCAATAGATAAATGGAAAGAAGAATTAAAGATAATATTAACAATTAAATTGATAAAGATATAGTCAATAGATAAATAAATAAACATAGCTACCAAAACAATAATATAGTAGTCAATAGATAAATTGAAAGAAGAATAAAATGCATTATAAATGCTTACTAAACACAAACAATAGCAAGAATTAAAGATAATATTAACAATTAAATAGATAAAGATATAGTCAATAGATAAATAAATGAACATAGCTACCAGAACAATAATATAGTAATCAATAGATAAATTGAAAGAAGAATAAAATGTATTATAAGTGCTTACTAAACACAAACAATAGCAAGAATTAAAGATAATATTAACAATCAAATAGATAAAGATATAGTCAATAGATAAACAAATAAACATAGCTACCAAAACAATAATATAGTAGTCAATAGATATATTGAAAGAAGAATAAAATGCATTATAAGTGCTTACTAAACACAAACAATATCAAGAATTAAAATTAATATTTACAATCTAATAGATAAAGATATAGTCAATAAATAAACAAATAAATATAGCCAACACATAAACAAATAACATAGCAAAACAATAGTAATCAATAATATAGTAAACAATAGATAAATTGAAAGAAGTATAAAATGCATTATAAGTACTTACTAAACACAAACAATAGCAAGAATTAAAGATAAGTGATAGTTAAACATTATTCTAACTGAATAATAATAATTAAAGTTAATATTAACATTGAAATAAATAATCCTATAGAGAAGACTCTAATGATAATCTCCTGACTGGACGAACAAGAAGACAGGTGTGGGATATGCAGATGCGCAATGGATACTTCTTACTGTCAAGGTAATGACTTGAACAATTACTGAGTTGAATTTATATTTAATATATAAACAAATTAAATTCAAGGGTGTGTATAATCGTATGTAGAGATATCGTTAATGTCCAAGCTAGAGTCAGGATCGAAAACAAAATGATGATCAAAACTTTATGGAATTAGATAGTAATAAAAATATTGCGGTCATCGAGGGGAGCAAGTCTGATTCATTTGGGGACGGTACTAAGCCCATTGTAAATAAAGAAGGTTTGGTGGTAGGAAATGTAGCCAAGAGGGGAGGAAGCCAGCTTCATTAGATGTAGGCCCTAAGCCCGTGTAAATACAGAAGGTTTGGTGTTAGGAAATGTAGCCAAGGAGGGGAGGAAGCCAGCTTCATTAGATGTAGGCCCTAAGCCCGTGTAAATACAGAAGGTTTGGTGTTAGGAAATGTAGCCACCGAGGGGAGCAAACCAGCTTCAATAGATGACTGCCCTAATCATGTGTAAATACAGAAGGTTTGGTGTTAGGAAATGTAGCCACCGAGGGGACCAAACCAGCTTCAATAGATGACGGCCCTAATCATGTGTAAATACAGAAGGTGTGGTGGTAGGAAATGTAGCCACCGAGGGGACCAAACCAGGTTCAATAGATGACGGCCCTAATCATGTGTAAATACAGAAGGTGTGGTGGTAGGAAATGTAGCCACCGAGGGGACCAAACCAGCTTCATTAGATGACGGCCCTAAGCATGTGTAAATACAGAAGGTTTGGTGTTAGGAAATGTAGCCACCGAGGGGACCAAACCAGCTTCATTAGGTGACGGTCCTAAGCCCGTGCAAATACAGAATGTTTGGTGTTAGGAAATGTAGCCACCTAGGGGAGCAAGCCAGCCAGATTCATTAGGTGACGGTACTAAGCCCGTTGTAAATGAAGAAGGTTTGGTGTTAGGAAAGGCATCCAGCCTTTAAAAACTCTGCTTCAAATCAAAGATGGTTAGCGTGGTTTGCCGTGCCAAAAAAGGATACAGCTAGAGATTAGCAACGAAAAGAAGATTGTGGTATGCTGGAAGGAAGGCAACGCCGACAATCTGTTAGCTCCTAGACCAACTTGTGTGTATTTTTATATATCGAAAAAAGAATAGTCCAGGAGCTACAAAACAGATGGAATGGGCTATTAAAGTCTATTCGTTAAACTCTACGAATACCTGCCAACCGCACGTTACGCACCAAACTCAAATGAGAAGGCGTTAAGGCTATGTTCAGATGATTGCGCGATACCGCGCGGCACAAGATCTAAATAGCGCATATTGTCTACATAAACCGGTTCTATTTCTACAAATTTGCATTGACTTGTTCAGTTTATCCGCGCGGTACTATTTCTACAAATTTGCATTGACTTGTTCAGTTTATCCGCGCGGTACTAGTTCTACAAAATTGTATTGACTTGTTCAGTTGATCTGCGCGGTACTAGTTCTACAAAATTGTATTGACTTATTCAGTTGATCTGTGCGGTACTAGTTATACAAAATTGTATTGACTTGTTCAGTTTATCCGCGCGGTACTAGTTCTACAAAATTGTATTGACTTGTTCAGTTGATCTGCGCGGTACTAGTTCTACAAAATTGTATTGACTTGTTCAGTTGATCTGTGCGGTACTAGTTATACAAAATTGTATTGACTTGTTCAGTTGATCCGCGCGGTTTGAGGCGAAATAAAGTAGCCAAGTAGATATTTTGATGCCAGATTTCCGCGCGTACATACGTTGTCATGTGAATGCTCCTCCCGCGCAGTACCGCGCGATCATCTGAGCATAGCCCTAATGGTTTTGTTGACACGTCGAAAAATCTTCAAAAAACTAAGAAAATCTAAATATTGACTCTATCTTACACCGGCCACTTCCAGAGAAGTACAGCAAGAGAGCCCTGATATAATCCTGGATTAACTTTTGACATCTTGAGAACTCCCCTGACAGTTTGTCTTAATGTATATTTGAGTATATCAGCCTGGCTAGTATGCAGATGATCTGTTTGAAGCAGATGTTGTTAATGCAATGAGGAGATAAAGGATTACGAATAAGAATTATGAACATGTTGAAGTAACTCTAATTAAAATGAGATCATGACTTAACAGATCTTACAGTAAGACTGTATCATCATTAGGTGATATCATCGTTTTAGATGGTCGAGTGAAAGACTTTAAGAGGAGGCATCCAGATAAATCTGTTTGNACATGTAAAAGTAACTCTAATTAAAATGAGATCATGACTTAACAGATCTTACAGTAAGACTGTATCATCATTAGGTGCTATCATCGTGTTGGATGGTCGAGTGAAAGACTTTGTTAACTGACTATTTTACATCTAAGAAAAGGATGTAGGTTTCCTTAGAAGTGTGTAAGATTTAGGAGAAGGTTCTTGTAACAAGATTGGTTACTGATTAGTTCTAGAACTATGAAAAACCTTCAAATTTAGCAAAGAACAATATAGTACAAAAGCTTGACGAAAACCGTAATATAATGTACAAGTCATTGAAGACGGTATTCAGACCGATTTCATTTGAAGTTTGACGAAATGTAGAATCTAAAACTTTCTTTCCTCAAGGCTGGATATTTCTTAATTTTCTATTTTCATTCTTGGCCGTGAATGTAGGCACTCGCGTAATGATTTCTTCCTAAGATTTAACTGTATGCATTGTACGTTTCTTTGGCAAGATTTTTCGTGCGGTTTATAGTAAGAGGAGGCATCCAGATAAATCTGTTTGTATGTGCCACCCCTTAGATGACAGGAGAAGATTCATGTAACTGGTTTGTTCAGTTGGTTAGGTAATTTTTTTTTTACATATGATAGGATCCAAACGTAATAATTTCGTTTCCTTGTATACATTTAAATTCTGGGAGAGGGTTAAACCCGTTAAGAAGAACAGGTACACAAAAGAAGCTTATAGTTTCTTGTAATCAAGGATAAAAACGTCAACGCCAAGATGGTAGATTCAAGGAGCGAGACGGAACTCAGGACATATGATAGATGCACACAACGAAACGAAATCTGAAAAGCAGTCAAAGGCGCAGTTAAAGAAGAAAATGCAATGAACTAAGGGTTATGTTATGATAGATTCACGCAACGAAACGAAATCTGAAAAGCAGTCAAAGGTGGAGTTAAAGAAGAAAATGCAATGATATGTTATGATAGATTCACGAAACGTAATCCGAAAAGCAGTCAAAGGCGCAGTTAAAGAAAAGAATTCAATGAAGAAACGGTTATGTTATGATAGATTCAAGCATCAACGAAACAAAATCCGAAAAGCAGTCAAAGGCGCAGTTAAAGAAGAAAATGCAATGAACAAAGGGTTATGTTATGATAGACTCACGTAACGAAACGAAATCTGAAAAGCAGTCAAAGGCGTAGTTAAAGAAGAAAATGCAATGAACAAAGGGTTATGTTATGATAGATTCACGAAACGTAATCCGAAAAGCAGTCAAAGGCGCAGTTAAAGAAGAAAATGCAATGAACAAAGGGTTATGTTATGATAGATTCACGCAATGAAACGAAATCCGAAAAGCAGTCAAAGGCGCAGTTAAAGAAGAAAATGCAATGAACAAAGGGTTATGTTATGATAGATTCAAGGAGCGAAATGAAATCCAAAAAGCAGTAAATGCTTAGTTAAAGAGGGAAATACCAATTCTAAACAGAATTAGGAAAAGGTGCAGATGGTGAAAAAAAGATGACAATATTCTTTTATTTTCCCTAAAAATCGTCTTTTTTTAAAGGTGTGTTTGAGTTGGTCACCCTGTTTTTCTTCCCCCGATAATATATAACAAAAATATCAGTATAAAAATAAACACCATTTTAGAAAATTATTAATTTTCTTAAAACGTTTCTCAAAAAAAAAAAAAAAAAAAAAAATATTTACTATTTTCAGAATCGACATTTTTTACGATCTGCCATCTAAATTGAATTCTATTTAAAACTGTTTTGTTCGGATTTTGGAAAAAAAAAACAATATTTATTGAGAACATAATATTGTTTAAGTAATTCTAAACTTTACAAGAAGTTCTTTAAGCTCAGATAATGGGCCGCCATTTAGTCCCGGGGTTGTGCGACACGTGTCCGACAATCGTATTGAGATAATATAATATGTCACATCGAATAGAGTTTCCTATACTAATGAAGTATTGCGCCTTCAATTTTATACAAATAGTATTCTGAGTGTAATAGTATTAAACCGGTTGAACCGCTGAGAATAAAATAAAATTTGAAGGCGCTGTATGACATATCAATAGAGTTGAAGGAACATTGTGTTTTGCACCTCATTTATTTCTGCCGAATCGATAAAATTTATTTGTCACTGATGTTTACTTGTGTATGCAAATGCCGTTGTGGAGCTAAAGAGGATAATTTGGTTCAACATGGAATAAGCTGCAAAAGTGGAGAACGCACCTGCAGACAAAACCACGACAACAAGAAGCTGAAACGATTCTTAAGGCCCATTTACACTGCCCAAGGATTCGTCACGAACAGAGGTGACGAATGAGCATACGTTCGAGGCTGAGGCAGTGCAAACAGTCGCCGTGAGCCGATCATCTTCGAAGCGAATGTTCGTTTGTGCTCGAGCCTGATATCGAGTAACTGATCGTCAGAAATGTTCGAGCAGTGTGAAAAGAAGACTCGTTTGTGATCGTCGAAAACTGGCGAGCAACGATCACGAATGCTCGATACTAGTGTATCTTCAGTAAATGGATCTTTAGGATCTTTCCATGTTCCGTTCGTTTTTAAACTATCCGGCCAATTCAAGCCGGATGATAAATTATCAGATGCTTAACAATGGTTCTGATTAAAGACAGGGAAACAGCAATGTACACGATGTGTGGAGCAGAAGAGGAGACGAATTCACACATCATATTTGACTGCCTATACCTGGCGTTACAACGATACAGGACGCTAGGGTTGTGAACTTATTAGACTTCATTAGGGGTGCGACAATTTCAGGTCTGGGTGAGAGATACTAGACACGTGAAAAAACTAGTGTGCATTAGTAATCCGAAATTTGGCCACTTGGAATTCCGAAAGGAAAGGCCGCCACAAATAATAAGGTTCCTAATGGCGAAACGAAATAGGGGGAATTGGTGTAGGATGTTGGGCATAACATAAATGTGGCTATGGACAACCGCCATTTGCCTTCAAAGGTTTTGGAGAGGCGACAAAACAGAAGGAAGGGAAAAGAAAGAAATCAATTCAAAGAAGCAGAAAACTAGTTTATATTTACTTGAATAATTATCATCTACATCAGAGGTTCCAAATTGGGGGGCGCGAGACCAGTTAAATTTGGTTGAAATATGTGTACACAATTTTTTTACAAAAGTAATTTTATTGAACATGATGTTTAGCAAATTTGAATGAGATAGCATTCAGCAACATATTAGCGTTTTGAATGAGATAGCATTCAGCAACATATTAGCGTTTTGAATGAGATAGCA
>JAAEEI010000463.1:39911-56519 GCA_012654025.1 Pachypsylla venusta
CCTGACATTTCCAGTCTCCTAAAATTCCCTGACAATTCCAGGTTTTCCAGTCTGGTAGATACCCTGAATAATGACAGGAAGTTTTTCATTCCAATCCATTAAGCAACGTATCAGTACGACTTGGAATGTCCGCTAACACAGTTTCTTCAAAAAAACATCAAAATATTTTGATCACATCAAATGAATCTATTTCAACCATTATTCCAATCGGGATGTAAAAATGGGAAAGGGGAAAACAAAGAAATGACCCCAAACACACCAAGGGCCAATACCAACCACATTTCAGGCGCTTGGAGTCCACAAGAAGATTCAAGGCCACATCCGAGGAAACCCAGATTTCTCCAGACCAGAGGAGAATAGAACTCTGGAAACATAAAGTACCAGAACCAGTTTTAGTGCTTCGAGAAGAAATATCCACAGGATCAGAATTACCATTTCCTACATGTAAGACCTTGAACTGGTTAAAGAACAGGAGTAGGGCGAATCGCCTCAAATATGGTGAAATGAGGACTCGCAGAAAGCGATTTATGTGAATGTGGGGCCATCCAAACTATGAAACATCTCCTAACTTGCTCCAAAACAAATGTCGAACGCACAGATAAAGATCTGGCCAGCACAAATGAAAAGGCAATAAAACGTGGCAAGATATTAGGGAGAAAAAATATAATGGCATTTGGTGGTCCGGAAACGGAAAGTAAAGTAAGTTGTAATTAAGCAGAACATCACAACAAATTCTTTTCAAAGAACAATTGTACATAGACAATCGAATGTAAAGAAAAAATATAATGGCATTTGGTGGTCCGGAAACGGAAAGTAAAGTAAGTAAGTTGAAATTAAGAAGAAAATCACAACAAATTCTTTTCAAAGAACAATTGTACATAGACAATCGAATGTTATATCAGCACAAATGAAAAGGCAAGTAAGTTGAAATTAAGAAGTAAGTAAGTTGAAATTAAGAAGAAAATCACAACAACTTCTTTTCAAAGAACAATTGTACATAGACTATCGAATATTATATCAGAACTAAAGGAACACAACAATCTTCATAAAATAATGGAAAACCATATCCATACACATGATAGAATATATAAAATAAAATGGGGGAAAGAAAATATTATAATGGAAAAAAAAGGGTTTATATAATACACCTTCACTCTCTCAATATTATTCAGAATATTGGTACAAAACACAACTTCCCTATTAAAAGGCCTTCTTCTTCTTGCTCCCCTTATGTGTGCTATGCAAAGTTTTCAAGTAACATAAACATTACTTAATATTGATGTGTGTTCAGTCTATATGTGTGTTATGTATAGAAGATGAAGGAATAACAGTTGAGTCCCAGGAGAATAAGGTGGAAAAAAAAATGTAAACGAAGTGATAGAGACTATAAAACAGGGTGAAATTTGAAAACTATGTTCTCAATATTTTAGAGAGAATTGAGATTCTTTTGTGGAACATTTTTAAAATCCTAGGATTGCCAAGCTCTAATCAATTACGTGCATTGCCAAGGGTAAATGTTCAAATATAATCTAGATATACGAGTACTTCCCAGAGACTTTAAAACAAAACCTTATGGCCATATTCTTAGGTGGAATTGAAAAAAGTGGGGATTAAAGTAAGAAATCATGGAATATCTATGGTCCGGTCCTACCAACAGTCGAGTTTTGAAACACTCGGGTCTGGGTATTGTATTAACATAGGTTGACACAGATGACACAGTGTTAGATGAAACTCTCTGAAAACACGTCGTGGTCCGATCGGGCCTAATATATACAATCTCTTCATCTTCTTTAACTTCACCTCTTCCCAATTCTATTTTGGGTTGATGCTGCTTTCCTTAATTCTAACATGCTACAAACCCTTGTTCAGTACAACCTACTCTTTTTAGCTGTAACTCTTTCCTCGCACGGTAACCCTAGCTTGTTTCTCACAGTATAGCAATTAAAATCTCTCATCATTGGTTTGAGGCAAGTTTTTTAAAGGCTAGATGCACTTCCTAACAACAAACCTTCTGTATTTACACGGGCTTAGGACAGTAACCTAATGAAGTTGGTTTGCTCCCCTCGATGGCTATATTCTAAGATATACAATCTCTTGACGCTTATACAGGGTGCGGCAATTGGTTCTTCCACTTTTCAAGAAATCGTGGGATGGGAAGTAATAGTTTGAGAGACATCTAGTTTTTAGGTGTTGCAATGGTTTGGTGGCGCGAGCATCGTGCAGTCGTTGTCAAGCTGTTTTTAAAAAAAGTGAATCCATTATAGCCACTCAGAGAGCAATCCGCACAAGGTATGGTCTGCACTCCACAAATCCAGTTCCTGATTGAAAAACAATTTTGAGTTGGTTTTACAACTTTAGGACCACATCATCAACTTTAGGCTGTATGGGGCTACGACACTTGTTCCCCGGTCACGTGATCTCTTTGCGGCATGACATTTCGTGGGCCCCTCACTCGACTGGTTTGAGTGAGGGCGATGTTTGATCAAACATCGTCCTGGGATCTTTGAAGAGTGAAAGGAGGCAATTCTGGAAGAAATCATACAAATTGAAGCTGGTATGCTGACGAGAGTCTTGGAAAACTTCCGCGAAAGACTCCAAATGTGCATCACTCGCCAAGGCCGTCATTTTTTTTTTTTGAAATACTCTTTGACAATGAGCTACCAACTCGGACAGACTGTGATCTACCTGACATTTGGAAGACATTATTTGCAAAACATAAATNCCGAAGAAAAACTAGAATACACAAGCTTACAGAATACAAAATAATTTTTCAAATATCTCATTTCATTTTTATTTACCAACTCTTTCAAATGTGGAAATACAAATTTCCGCACCCTGTACTTGACGGAAGAATTCCAGGAGGAAGATGAATATATTGGCGCTTCAATATGACTAAGTGGTTTCTACTGTCACATATTGCAAAGGAACAACAATTTCAAGCAGTCAAGAACAACAATGATGTCCAGTCTCCGACAAGAGAAGAACAAGTAAATATTAAAATTTATAGATTAGGTCCCTGTTTCCCAATGGAGCACAAACACAAATTCATTGAACAACTTATGAGGACATTTCAAATATGTTGATTATGATTTGGACTAGTGGATTATATTTCCACTGAAATGTGTGCCATAGACTGTCATAGTCCTTATTTTTGTAGTACGTTGCACAGAGAAACTTAGGTACCTCTAATATACCTATATCTATCTATCTAGTTTGCTCAATTCACAGGATGTCTCACACTCTAGCTTCTTTCAGGGACGTGCACTCCTACAACACAAAGCACTCCAGAAATAGAGTCACTCCGGCGCATGGGCTTTGCCCTCGATCATTTATTGTCGCTGTTGTCCGATTATACAATCAAATACCCATATCAATTCGCAGCTTGAACTACAAACTTTTCAGGATCACCATCGCCAATTTCCTGGTCGTGGTTGAGCCTCTGGCGGACATTAATTGGGGTTCCTTGGTAACTTTTGCCTCTCCTTCGGGGGGGGGGGGGGGGGGGGNGGGGGGGGCAGGGGATAACATTCCATTCAATACTATTATAGGTGACGGAATTATTTTACTTATAATGTGATATTTTTATTTTGTATGACGTCATATACAAACTTTTGGTGTATTATGTATGTTAATCTACACTTATAAAACGCAAAGCCCAGTTGGTATACTGACTGACTGACTGATAATCAACGTAGCTCCACGATGGCTAAACGTAGAGACTTGAAACTTGGCACACAGGTTCCTTTTAGTATGTAGGTGCGTAATAAGAGATGAAAAAAAGTTCAAATAGAAGCAAGTTACCGCCAAAAATGAGATAACGAAAAATTACCGAGAAAGGACCCCCCATAAAAAATATAAAATTTCAAAATTTCCGGTTTCTCCCCGATTTATTTATATTTATACGGTTTTTATCACCAAAATCTCGGAAATGAGAAGTACCACTTCGGGATGAGCGAGAAAGCTGAAATTTGATACAAAGGTTTTCCGAAGTACAAAAAGTCATATCCTTGAATAAAATATTGAATTTTCTAACTAGGAGCGGTGCTCACTCTGGGGGTCGATTCCACCAAAAANTTTCCAAACCTTCGTCTTAATTAATTCTTCCATCTAAATCTTAGGTACTCCCAGTAAATGAGTGAAACTGAACAAGGTAAGCTTTTTCCAATATTTAATTAACATCTATATATTTATTTATTATTTTACCATCAATAAAGAACATTAGTGATTTATATTATTATTATTTCCAAACCTTCGTCTTAATTAATTCTTCCATCTAAATCTTACTTCGTCGAAAGACGTTAAATAAAGTGGACGAAGCTCCTAGGATTTACCCTTGGAGTTGCTGCCGTTTTATAGCGAAAGCACCCGTCACACCAATGATGTGGAATCATCAGCGAAATGCGAGCTTCACTTAGTTTCTATGGATACTGTGAGAAGCAAACGAGGGTTAGCGTGCCAGGATAAGGGTTACAGCTAAAGAGAGTAGGCACCGAACAAAAGGTTGTGGCATGGTAGAATTAAGGAGAGGAATGCCGACCACAAATACTATTTCGAAACGTCAAAGTTAAAGAAGAAGAAGACAAAAATTCGATAAAACAAACGCATCAATAATAAATAAAATGAACTTTCTTACAGAATCCATTCCTCTATTGAAGACCATTTTGAAAATGAGATTTCCAATTTTTGTATGGCAATCATAAGTCCCATTAAGCTGTCCCGTCCACGATGGAATTTCAGTGCTCTGGTGAGTGCTATTGTTTGTTTATACCGTTACCGCTCTTCATATAATCGACTTTTTTGTTGCCCGAACCAGCCTGAACAAGAGGTTGTGGCATGGTAGAATTAACCCTAGGATTGCCAAGCTCTATTCAATTACGTGCATTGCCAAGGGGGAGTACAAAGTTCGAACTGAAACGTGCCATTGTCTGTTGATAATCCTTAGTTATGTTATCACCATATTCCTTGCTCCCATTTCGTAGTTTTCCAATTCTCATAAAATAATACAAATGTCTACATTTATACATCAGAGAACAGCACAAAGTTTTGAAAATTTCAAAGAATCTATAAATGAATTCAACATGAGCATATAAATACAGAAGGTTTGGTGTTAGGAAGGGCATTCAGCATTTAAAAACTCTCACCAATGTAACGCCACCACTGCCCATAATAATATCGCGCCATTCTGTCCGTTTACTTTTCTATTAACTGAATCAGCACTTTGCTGAATACCGAACCGAGTGAATTGAAGCAGTGCACATTGACGAGCAGCCAGTCAGGTTTTAGATTTGGAAGTATCAAGACTATTTATATTTAGAAAGAAAATTAATATTTTAAAGGTAAGCTTTCCAATCATATTCCCAATAAAGTAACATTTTAATATTATTTGAATTATAACTAACAACGATTTTAATATTTAATTAACACCTATTTATTTATTAATTTACCACCAATAAAGAACATTAGNTCTGAACCAGAACTTTGTCCTTCCTGACATCCCACACAGACAAATGTCTTTTGACAGTGTTTACACACACTTATTTCTTGCAGGTGGTACATAATTAGACATTTTAGACACTTTAGACAATTTATGGTAGCTTTTAATGGTAGCTTTAGACAATTAATGTATTGGTTACATGCATTGTATAAAGTACCTGCGCCCAAAGTTTGGCTTCAATATCATCCCTTACAAGGCTTAGAACATACATATTTTTATATACTATGATGGCAAATATTGTTTGTGACAATTATTTAAAGGTCTCATTAGAATAAGTATCATAATTTTATTACTAGGTACAAGCTTTTTGCTAAAACGCGGGTACTTTGTACCTCCCCCCCCCTTGGCAATCCTAGGGTTAAAAGAGGATGAGAAATAATTTCCTCTTCATTATTGTTCATTAATCTCACCCTTTCCCAATTCTATTTGGGGTTGGCGTTGCTTTCCTTAATTCTACCATGTTACAACCTTTTGTTCGGTGCCTACTTCCTTTCCTGACATGGTAACCCTAGCTTGCTTCTCACAGTGTCCATTAAAACTGACTAGAAGCTCGCATTTTACTGATAAACTGTCATAAATGATTTGAATTTTTTTTCTTCTCATTCCTCTGGCAGTTTTTTTAAAGACTGGGTGCCCTTCCCAACCTTCTGTATTTACACATGCTTATGGCCTACATCTAATGAAGCTGGTTTGCTTTTTGCTAAAACGCGGGTACTTTGTACCCCCCCCCTCCCCTTGGCAATGCTAGGGTTAAGGAAAGCAACGCAGACCTCAAATAGATTTAAGAAAGGGTGAAGTTAAAGGAGAACATAAAATTATTCAATATTAAAAAGGCTTAACCAGAGATATTTGAGGCATTATTTTCTAGTAGAAAAATCACTAATGGTTTCTTTCAACTTTATCAAACCACATTCCCCGATTTTTCTCTAAATTTCTGTTTGTCGGTTCGTTTCAATCTAAATAAAGGTTGCAGTGATAATTTCAGTCTCAAAGTAGACCCGCAAGCAGTGTAATAATAAGGGTTTTTATTACTTACTGGCTAAAAAATAACCCTCTCTCAAAGGTCTGGGATATAATTAGACCCTTAATCCCGCCAGCGGTAAATATAATTGCACCCAAAAGTTTCGAAGATAGGGTGACTGTACCGTACTGGTCCCCGAGCGACTACCGGTACAGTCACCCTACTGAGTCCCCAAATATGACATACATATACCAAATTTCAAGTCACTACCTCATACCATATTCTTTTTAGACAGGATAGTAATAGTAATAACCGCCAAAAAGCCGAAAAATCTGCCAGCGGTATATTCGATTGCACCAGAAATTTTCGGGGCACTATAATTTGACTACAGATGAAACTATATACCAAATTTCATCCAAATTGGTCAACGCTAAATGGCAAAAGTGTCCATCATAGCGTACGACGCGGCGGACAAGCGATTTTTTTCTATTCGATTTTTGGATTCTACGTACCTTGAAACATACAATATCAAATTTTGAGGGGGGGTATTTTTTTTTTCGTGACNTTTTTTTTTGTTCGTTACGATTCCAAAGGTTCATTATTAAAAATAATAAACCAATAATTTCCCTTTACATATTAGGCAATTATGCAAAGTTGTGTACTATGCAATAAGAAAAATGCGACTGACGGCGAGTACCCTTACCTGACGCCCCGAAATTTTCCAAAGAAAAATGAAAAAAATCTCCTAACTATTATTTTGTTTTCTGGGGGAAAGAAGTAAAATCCAAAATAAAATTCCCTAATTGAATGGCTTCTATGTTATAAGCCCCTTGTGTCTTATATCCCATTTTATTTTTTCCACCCTCAGCCAAAAGTTTTTTTTCTATTCTTACCCTTATTTCTTTCACCCTTCCAGTCAGTGAGCAATGAGCGTGTTTCATTTTTTTTTTTTTTCAAAAGTTACGTGTTTTCTACCGATGTGATGCTAGCATTATTCAGGGTGGTAAATCAATACAAAGTTGATCCAAGTTATCATGAAAGTTTCTTTTGGATGACCTAGAAGAAAAGAGAAAATAAAATTATCAATCTATGAAATGCTGAATCAAACACTCGGTTCCCCAGCAGGTCTAATCAGCCCTTTGAATATTCATACAAAGTTGAGCTTTCAATTTTTTTTCCTTCCTAGTCGTAATGTGTCCCCTGAAATATTTTCAAGGGACTCAAGCTCATGCCGTTCGTTTTGGTATCAATCTTTAAACTATGTGGGAATTTCAATTTTATGCCGCTCACAATCATGTTAATCACAATATTCATTCGTTCCAAGTTGGAGTACTCTGGTTAGTTAACCCTAGCATTGCTAAGGGGGGGGGGGTACAAAGTACCCGCGTTTTAGCAAAAAGCTTATAGTAATCAATTTATGATACTTATTTTAATGAGACCTTTAATAATTGTCACAAACAATATTTTCCATCATAGTATTAAGGAGCGCGGTAGCGCTCCGCCCCGCCAAGTCAAAAATCCGTCACCTAATGAAGCTGGTTTGCTCCCCTCGGTGGCTACATTTGCTAACACCAAACCTTCTGTATTTTGCTCCCCCCGAAGTTTTTATCTTCATACCTACATTGTAATTTCATAACAGTGGCCCGTCTCGGTCAGAACGGTTAGAGTGTTACCGGTCGACACATAACTTCAGAAATTACACACACTTTAACGTCTCCTAAAAAAATCTTCACACACCTTAATTTTTAATAATAATTAATTATTTTTCAAAATTTATGGTCCGAGGTATTCCCCCCCCCCCCCANCCCCCCCCCCCCAAATGGTTTGGTGCAAACTGATTGACCAATTCATTAGATTTTATTTTAAATTTACAATCTTCACCATTATAAATAAATAGGTACATTTTTTTTTTTTTTTTAATTAAAAAAATCTGATCTAAGATTGAAACTAAAAGTCGTGCAAGCCACAGGTTAACCAAAATGTATACGAATTGGTGTTCATACTAATTGGTAATTAAATAGATTGACCGATTCGAACGATTCTATAGGGTGTCCGGTAGGGCCGTACCAAAGATTTTATTTGGGGGGGGGGTCCGAAGGATTGACAGCCAATCCATCACTAACACCTGAATATGATGATCATGGAAGGTGATGTTGTTGTTGCTGTTGATGATGATGACGTTGTTATTGTTGTTCTTATTGTTATTGCTGATGATGTTGTTGTTATTGCTGATGATTTTGTTGTTATTGTTGATGATGTTGTTGTTGTTGATGTTCTTATTGTTATTGCTGATGATGTTGTTGTTATTGTTGTTGATGTTCCTATTGTTATTGCTGATGATAATGTTGTTGTTGTTGTTGTTGATGTTCTTATTGTTATTGCTGATGATGATGTTGTTATTGTTGATGATGATGTTGTTGTTGTTGATATTCTTATTGTTATTGCTGATGATGTTGTTGTTGTTGATGTTCTTATTGTTATTGTTGATGATGTTGTTGTTGTTGATGTTCTTATGTTCCTGTTGTTATTGTTAATGATGATGTTGTTGCCGTTGTTGATGTTGTTGTTCCTGTTGTTATTGTTGTTGATGATGTTGTTGTTGTTGATGTTCTTATTGTTATTGCTGATGATGTTGTGTTATTGTTGTTGATGTTCTTATTGTTATTGTTGATGATGTTGTTGTTGTTGATGTTCTTATTGTTATTGCTGATGATGATGTTGTTGTTATTGTTGATGATGTTGTTGTTATTGATGTTCTTATTGTTATTCTGATGATGTTGTTGTTCCTGTTGTTATTGTTAATGATGGTGTTGTTGCCGTTGTTGATGTTGTTGTTCCTGTTGTTATTGTTGTTGATGATGATGATGTTGTTGTTGTTGTTGATGTTCTTATTGTTATTGCTGATGATGTTGTGTTATTGTTGTTGATGTTGTTATTGTTAATGATGTTGTTGTTGATATTCTTATTGTTATTGTTGATGATGTTCTTATTGTTATTGCTGATGATGTTGTTGTTATTGTTGATGATGTTGTTGTTGTTTGTGGTGGTGGTGGTGATGATGAGTTACACCTTACTATATTACATAAGTCATGCATAAAAAATAATGAAATTTCGGGGGGGGGGGGTCTGGACCCCTCGGNGGGGGGGGGGGGGAGTAATGAAATTTCGGGGACTTGGATTTGTTATGAAAAAAACTTTAAGGCGAAATTCATGGACTCCAATTGAGACTATTTTTACCCTTTTAACAAATAGAGAAGGGTGGATCAACAAAAAATCGATTCTGCGAATTCTCAATAGAAAAAAAAAAAATGTGCCCCGGAGAGACGTTTTCAAAAATGTAGAATTCGTCAAAAAACGGACATGATTTTGATTTGTCGCAAAGCTGTTGAACAGTTTTACACGTCTAGCGTGTTTGCCATTGGTTTCCAACTTGCGGCCATTTGAAATTTCCAAGCTATGACTTCCAAGAGTATCTAAAACTAGGCGAATTATGTCTAAAAAGCAGGTTCCTCAACATTCGCCTAGTTTTAGACACTCTTGGAAGTCATAGCTTGGAAATTTCAAATGGCCGCCATTTTGAAACCAAACACGCTAGACGTGTAAATTTTTTTGCAAAGTACTTCTAATTCTATTGTCTTTCTTAAAATGTATCACAAGGGGGTTCGTATTTAAAAAACAAAAGTTGGACCCCGTGGGGCCACATGGGATCAGTCCCTGAAAAATTAGTCACACCATCAGGTGTTTTAATTTAGGATATAATACCATGTAAAATTTCAGAACTCCACATAAACCCGTTCAAAAGGTATTCAGGCAGTCTCGGACTTTTGGGACACCATGTATATATTTGTGCCCCTATCACACTATTTGATGAGACTTTCAGACAAAATTATTTACTTTCAAATTTTGTTATGTATTATACCATAGCAACCAGATATTTATCTGTAATAAATATAATTTTGATATTTTCTATTTTACCAATACGATTTCTGATTGAAAGTTAATTTAGTTTTTCTTCACTTTGTATTTTCAATAATTGAGAACTTGGATGTCCGCAGGTGCTTCAGAACTATTTAAAGTTCAGATTAATGAAATAAATTTCAACCAGTTCCGGTTTGATACACCAGTTCCCGTTTGATCACTGAAGTTATGCAAAGTCTAGCGGGGTTGTACCATGTGGGTATTCACAAGGGTTCGCGGTCTTGTGATGCTGGCTATTTTTCCAGCCCAAAGTAAAGCAAAATTAAAAAAAAAAAATCCAGCCCAACTCAGGCTGGGTGAGGTCAATGTGGGCAGCTGGGTGAGGCCAATGTGGTTTGCAAGTTTCCAGTGAATGGACGTGAAATCCCCGTCTCGAATGACCAACAGATGTTAAAGAGACGTTAAGCCAAATTAAAAAAAAAAAAAATCCAGCCCAACCCAGGCTGGGTGAGGCCAATGTGGTTTGCAAGTTTCCAGAAAATGGAGGTGAAATCCCCGTCTGGAATGACCAACAGATGTTAAAGAGACGTTAAGCCAAATTAAAAAATAAAAAATCCAGCCCAACCCAGGCTGGGTGAAATCAATGTGGGCAGCTGGGTGAGGCCAATGTGGTTTGCAAGTTTCCAGTAAATAGAGGTGAAATCCCCGTCTTGAATGACCAAAAGATGGTAAAGAGACGTTAAGCAAAATTAAAAAAAAAAAAAAAAAAAAATCAAACATGACAAACGTGTTTGAAACTCTATCAGGCTATTTAAACCTATTTTGGTCAATTTTGTGTTTTAAATATCAAATAACGAATTTAATCAAATATATTCTATCACACTATTTGGTACTGTTTGAAGGCAAAGAAATGACAAACTTTGACATGACAAATAGCGATAAATAAATCGAAATCCTTAGAAAAGTTTTCTTTAAGAACTACCTTCCTAATATTTTCCTTTATAACATCATTATATAGGAACCCGTTGCATTCTATTTTATTAGAAATAATGCCGCACGGATGTCACATACTTTCAAACACACATACACACACATGTATGAACTTACAGGAGAAAAATAGGGTGGAAGTCATTGAGCGTATACAAGGTGGTGTTGAAAATTTCAGAAGGAAATCAAAACAAATAATCCATCTAAATAAAATACAAGTCAGAAATTCTTTTATTTGTTTGTACCTATGTAAATGGTGGAAATAGAAGTATTTATTTATTTACTAGGTTACAAATGTTACAATTAGCAATTGAGGGTTTCACAAATATAGCAAACTAGCTGTTTTCCCGTGCTTCGCTACGGTTACAAAATTCAACAACAAGTTTCAAGTCTCTACGTTTAGCCGTCATGGAGCTACGTTGATTATCAGTCAGTCAGTCAGTCAGTATACAAACTGGGCTTAAGTATAAATTGATGCTGGAGTCAATCAGTTCTCTAACAAGAGGGATTGAGAGTTTACGTCGGGCTGACAAAAAGAAAATATCAACACTTTAGTACAAGCCACCATCATTATCAGAAAATGGATTTTCAGATAGAAAAAATAGAGATCAAATAGACGATTGGGATTTTGTCTGACATTAGACATCTCCGTGGCAGAGTGCGCATCACACTCGGCTTGCACCAAGGAGGTTCCAGGATCGATTCCTGGACGGGTCGAAAATTTGAAAAAGTTTTTCTCGAATTTTCCACTTAGTCTCGCGTTTGCGTGTAACTCAGCCTTCTGAGGACAATTTGGTCTACTTATGGAGGACCAAAGGATTTATTTTTCCATGTGTCATACTTGCAGAGATAAGATGCCAAATTGAACCAAATTTGGTGTACTTATGGAGGATCAAAAGATTTATTTTTCCATGTGTCACACTTGCAGAGATAAGATACCAAATTGAATCAAATTTGGTGTACTTATGGAGGACCAAAAGATTTATTTATCCATGTGTCACACTTTCAGAGATGAGATCCCAAATTAAACCAAATTTGGTGTACTTATGGAGGACCAAAGGATTTATTTTTCCATGTGTCATACTTGCAGAGATAAAATACCAAATTGAACCAAATTTGGTGTACTTATATAGGACCAAAGGATTTATTTTTCCATGTGTCACACTTGCAAAGATAAGATACCAAATTGAACCAAATTTGGTGTGCTTATAGAGGGCCAAACGATTTATTTTTCCATGTGTCACACTTGCAGAGATAAGATACCAAATTAAAGCAAATTTGGTGTACTTATGGAAGACCAAAGGATTTATTTTTCCATGTGTCATACTTGCAGAGATAAGATACCAAATTGAACCAAATTTGGTGTACTTAAGGAGGACCAAACGATTTATTTTTCCGTGTGTGACACTTGCAAAGATAAGATACCAAATTGAACCAAAATTGCTGTACTTATGTAGGATCATAAGATTTATTTTTCCATGTGTCACACTTGCAGAGATAAGATACCAAATTGAACCAAAATTGCTGTACTTATGGAGGACCATAAGATTTATTTTTCCATGTGTCACACATGCAGAGATAAGATACCAAATTGAACCAAATTTGGTGTACTTATGGAGGACCAAAAGATTTATTTTTCCATGTGTCACACTTGCATAGATAAGATACCAAATTGAACCAAAATTGGTGTATTTATGGAAGACCAAAAGATTTATTTTTCCATGTGTCACACTTGCAGAGATAAGATACTAAGAAATACAATTGCAACTAACTGATCCACCCTTACTTAATATGATAGGAATAGCATGAGCTAAAGACAGGAGGAGGAAAAAACATAACAGCAAAAGAAAAATGTTCAAGGAAGGGTGAATGATAATTCGCAGTTTTTCTTTTGGAGAAAAAGAAAATTCTCTGGAAAAAAAAAACTTTTTTTTTTTGTTAAAGAAATTGTTTTATCACTGTTCAAGTTGGGTTAGTTTTATTTTGACTGTTTCTCAATGAAACTCACAATAATTTGTTGTCACTGTACTCACAGTCTTTGTTTTTGGTGTCTTTGTTGATTTTATCACTGTTCAAGTTGGGTTAGTTTTACTTTGACTGTTTCTCCTATCACATCAGCAAGTTGGGCATCTACAATAATTCTTTCGGAGAAAACAAAGTTTTGAACTTTTCCGAAAAGTTTTTTTTAGGATTTTTTTTTTTTATTTTTAAATTCTTGTGAGTAGTGTTTGTTAAATACAATCATTGTTCTTGTTTTTTTATGTGTGTGTTTCGTTTAGAAAGATTCTGATGATTTGAAATCAAATCCTTTACGATTCCAACAATATCGGTGTTTAAAATGTTCTCCAGTGTTTACGTTACTTGTGAGAGGTATGTCAATTTTATTTCACTTAATACACGTAAGGAGCGTCTACACTAAGCAGTGATCATTGATCAGTGATCTCACACTGTCACTGCCTCACACTGTCTCACACTGTCACGTGTTGATCTAGTATGAGCATGTTCCTTCAACTGCTTGGAAGAATATTTTTAGTTTTGTCGGGCGGATCACTTGTCACTGATTTGTGTGAATGCTGATTCAGTGTTTTATTTCGAAAACATTATCATGTGTTTCCGCGGTAACCACTGCTGTTCATGTATATTAAGTCAGCAATTCAGCATACCCATCATAATTGATACTTATAGTCATAACAATTTGTTAACCCGTCGGTAGTCGCACTATGAGCGCAGCGCTCACATTTGACCCTGTATAACTTCGGTAATTTTCGTGTTAGATCGGTGGGGTCCGGTCTAGCTACATCAAATATTGTTTTATCTATGAAACTCACAATAATTTGTTGTCACTGCACTCACAGTCTTTGTTTTTGGTGTCTTTGTTGATTTTATCACTGTTCAAGTTGGGTTAGTTTTATTTTGACTGTTTCTCCTATCACATCAGCAAGTTGTGCTTCTACAATAATTCTTTCGGAGAAAGTTTTGAACTTTTCCGAAAAGTTTTTTTTTAGGATTTTTTTTTTTTTTTTTTTTAAATTCTTGTGAGTAGTGTTTGTTAAATACAATCATTGTTCTTGTTTTTTTGTGTGTGTGTTTCGTTTAGAAAGATTCTGATGATTTGAAATCAAATCCTTTACCATTCCAACAATATCGATATTTAAAATGTTCTCCAGTACTTTGTTAGGTTGTCCAGTGTTTACGTTACTTGTGAGAGGTATGTCAATTTTATTTCACTTAATTTACGTAAGGAGCGTTCACACTAAACAGTGACATAGATGGCAAGTGATTCCCGCTGATCGTCAGCTCACAGTGGTGCACTGTCACGTGTTGATCTAGTATGAACATATTCCTTCAACTGCCTGGAAGAATATTTTTAGTTTTGTCGGGCGGATCACTTGTCGGTCACGTCACTGTAACTGTCAGTGCTTAGTGTGAATGCTGATTCAGCGTTTTATTTCGAACATATTATCATGTGTTTCCGCGGTAACCATTGCTGTTCATGCATATTAAATTATGTCAGCAATTCAGCATACCCATCATAATTGATAATTATTGTCATAACAATTAGTTAATGAGTTCATCAATCAAGTTTCCTGCTGCTAGGATTTAATTTCCTGATCCTAGGATTTAGTTTCCTGATTCTAGCATTTAGTTTCCTGATCCTAGGATTCAGTTTTCTGATAGAAGGATTCAGTTTTCTGATCCTAGGAATCAGTTTTCTGATCCTAGGATATAGTCTCCTGATCCTAGGATTTAGTTTCCGGATCCCAGGATTTAGTTTCCTGATCCTAGGATTCAGTTTCCTGATACTAGGATTTAGTTTCCGGATACCAGGATTTAGTTTCCTGATCCTAGGATTTAGTTTCCTGATACTAGGATTTAGTTTCCTGATCCTAGGATTCAGTTTTCTGATCCTAGGATATAGTCTCTTGATCCTAGGATTTAGTTTCCGGATCCCAGGATTTAGTTTCCTGATCCTAGGATTTAGTTTCCTGATCCTAGGATTTACTTTCCTGATTGGGTTAGTTTTACTTTGACTGTTTCTCCTATCACATCAGCAAGTTGTGCTTCTACAATAATTCTTTCGGAGAAAACAAAGTTTTGAACTTTTCCGAAAAGTTTTTTTTAGGATTTTTTTTTTTTTTAAATTCTTGTGAGTAGTGTTTGTTAAATACAATCATTGTTGGTTTTTTATGTGTGTATTTCGTTTAGAAAGATTCTGATGATGTGAAATCAAATCCTTTATCATTCCACACAATATCGGTTTTTAATGTTTAAAATGTTCTCCAGTGCTTT
The DNA here is from genome assembly GCA_012654025.1 of Pachypsylla venusta. NCBI lineage: Eukaryota > Metazoa > Arthropoda > Insecta > Hemiptera > Aphalaridae > Pachypsylla > Pachypsylla venusta. Next base: position 55,562 of record JAAEEI010000463.1, read on the forward strand.
GTTAGTTGTCCAGTGTTTACGTTACTTGTGAGAGGTATGTCAATTTTATTTCACTTAATTCGTAAGAAGCGTCTACACTAAGCAGTGATCATTGATCAGTGATCTCACACTGTCTCACACTGTCACTGTCACGTGTTGATCTAGTATTAACATGTTCCTTCAACTGCTTGGAAGAATATTTTTAGTTTTGTCGGGCGGATCACTTGTCACTGATTAGTGTGAATAAGGAGCGTCTACACTAAGCAGTGATCATTGATAGTGATCTCACAGTGATGTACTGTCACTGTCACGTGTTGATCTAGTATTGAACATGTTCCTTCAACTGCTTGGAAGAATATTTTTAGTTTTGTCGGGCGGATCACTTGTCACTGATTAGTGTGAATAAGTAGCGTCTACACTAAGCAGTGATCATTGATAGTGATCTCACAGTGGTGCACTGTCACGTGTTGATCTAGTATGAACATGTTCCTTCAACTGCTTGGAAGAATATTTTTAGTTTTGTCAGGTGGATCACTTGTCACCGATTAGTGTGAATAAGTAGCGTCACCTTCAACTGCTTGGAAGAATATTTTTAGTTTTGTCGGGCGGATCACTTGTCACTGATCACAGTGTGAATGCTGATTCAGTGTTTTATTTTGAACACATTATCAAGTGTTTCCGCGGTAACCACTGCTGTTCATGTATATTAAGTTAAGTCAGTAATTCAGCATACCCATATGATAGTGATCTCACACTGTCACTGTCACGTGTTGATCTAGTATGAACATGTTCCTTCAACTGCTTGGAAGAATATTTTTAGTTTTGTCGGGCGGATCACTTGTCACTGATTAGTGTGAATGCTGATTCATTGTTTTATTTCACATTATCATGTGTTTCCGCGGTTCATGTATATTAAGTTAAGTCAGCAATTCAGCATATCCATCATAATTGATACTTATAGTCATAAAAATTTGTTAAC
>JAAEEI010004746.1:9735-20791 GCA_012654025.1 Pachypsylla venusta
GAATGAGGTCTACAATTCCCTCATTTGTATTATATTGAAGAAGAGTTGTGATCACATTACATATGTTCTAGCTTCAGATCCAAAATAAGCCATTTTCGTTTTCACTGAATGAGGTCTACAATTCCCTCATTTGTATTATATTGAAGAAGAGTTGTGATCACATTACATATGTTCTAGCTTCAGATCCAAAATAAGCCATTTTCGTCTTCACTGAATGAGGTCTACAATTCCCTCATTTGTATTATATTGAAGAAGAGTTGTGATCATATTACATATGTTCTAGCTTCAGATCCAAAATAAGCCATCTTCGTCTTCACTGAATGAGGTCTACAATTCAATCATTTGTATTATATTGAAGAAGAATTGTGATTACATTATATATGTTTTAGCTTCAGATCCAAGATTAGCCATTTTCGTCAACACTGAATGAGGTCTACAATTCCCTCATTTGTAGTATATTCAAGAACAATAGTGATCATGATCACAGTATATAATTATGTTCTAGCTTCAGATCCAAGATTAGCCATTTTCGTCAACACTGAATGAGGTCTACAATTCCCTCATTTCTATTATTGAAGAAGAGTAGTGATCACATTATATAATTATGTTTTAGCGTCAGATTCAAAATAAGCCATTTTCGTCAACATTGAATGAAGTCTACAATTCTTCCATTTGTATTATTGAAGAAGAGTTGTGATCACATTATATTGAATGCTTCCATCCAAAAGAAGTCATTTTCTTCAACACTGAATGAGGTCTACAATTCAATCATTTGTATTATATTGAAGAAGAGTTGTGATCACATTATATATGTTCTAGCTACAGATCCAAAATAAGACATTTTCGTCTTCAATGAATGAGGTCTACAATTCCCTCATTTGTATTATATTGAAGAAGAGTTGTGATCACATTACATATATTATGTTCTAGCTTCAGATCCAAGATTAGACATTTTCGTCAACACTGAATGAGGTCTACAATTCCCTCATTTGTATTATATTGAAGAAGAGTTGTGATCACATTACATATATTATGTTTTAGCTTCAGATCCAAGATTAGCCATTTTCGTCAACACTGAATGAGGTCTACAATTCCCTCATTTGTATTATTGAAGAAGAGTTGTGATCACATTACATATGTTCTAGCTTCAGATCCAAAATAAGCCATTTTCGTATTCACTGAATGAGGTCTACAATTCCCTCATTTGTATTATATTGAAGAAGAGTTGTGATCATATTACACATGTTCTAGCTTCAAATCCAAAATAAGCCATTTTCGTCAACACTGAATGCGGTCTACGATTCCCTCGTTTGTATTATATTGAAGAAGAGTTGTGATCACATTACAGTTCTATCTGCAGATCCAAAATAAGCCATTTTCGCCTTCACTGAATGAGTTCTACAATTCCCTCATTTGTATTATATTGAAGAAGAGTTGTGATCATGTGATTATTTTTATTGTTATTTTCTTTCTTGCGTTTATATTTTATCATAATGCATAGCGCTGGCTGCAAAGTCATATGGAAAATTAAATTCTTTTTTTTTTCTTTTTTTTTTTTTTACATCTTTCTTATTTGCAAGGAAAAGAAATATCTCTTATAGGATGGAATGAGGAAATAATTTTAAATATATTTTACTGGATGGTACAACTCGCACAGAAANTCTAGTGATTTTTTTTTTATTATTATTTATTAATGTGTCTTTAACATCTATTGGTCATTCAAGACGGGGGTTTTACCCTTTTCGCTTGAAACTTGCAAATCAATTACCAGTAAAATCTAGCATCTTGAGGGCGTGAACCTGCGTGGTCACTTATTTGGTAAAACATTGCTGGACGTTGCTTAACTTCAGTGATCTTAGGGGAACTGGTGTATTCAACGTGCCATAGACATTGTCTATAATGGTGTTCTATTCTTAGATATGTTTCCATTGTGGTTTGTTATTTTTTTTTTAATATTAAAAATTAAATTTTTAGGAGGGGGGGACGTAAATTTTTGTTCGCGACCAATTCATAGGCCCATTATTTAAAATATTCTTGAAACACGAGGGAAATGGTTGAAACTTGAGGACCATTTATTTTGTTTATGTTTTTCTTTTCGGATATCTCTGGTTGTTTTTGTTATTTTTAAAAAATATTTATTTCTTATTGTTACTTTATGATTGCTTCGATCTCAAGTTTATGTGAAAAAAAGCAACCTTTTTGCGATTTTATATTTTAATTACAATCGATCTTTATGAATTCCTGTTTTTCTTATATTCTGATCCTTTTCATTTCTTCTAATATCACATCCCTCAATGTACAAGACAAGATTCAATTGATCTATGTCCTTATGAATTCCTGCTTTTCTTATATTCTGATCCTTCATCACATCCCTCAATGTACAAGACAAGATTCAATTGATCTATGTTCATGTCCTAAATTAAGTATTGAGAAGCCACCTAAAATTTTTTCGTTATAAGTTGATATACTGTCGCGACAAAATTTAAGATATCGGATCATGACTCTGAATTTGGTAAAAAATCGGAAAATCGGCCAAAAAATCGGAAACGATTAAAGATATCGTTCTAAAAATAGATATATGCACCCTTCGGTATATGCAGTATATGAAGAAACAATTTTGGTAAAAATCGGTTGAGTAGTTTCGGAGGAGTAGGGTAACAAAAGTTTGCAGTTTGTAGGGAGTATAAGGCTACGCTTCGCTCCGCCCAATTAAAGAATGATAAGAGCTAACTAGTTTCGTCCTCTCCTGAGATGTTCGATGATGTTCTCAGGAGAGGACCTCCGCCCAATTAAAGAATGATAAGAGCTAACTAGTTTCGTCCTCTCCTGAGATGTTCGATGATGTTCTCAGGAGAGGACGAAACTAGTTCGCTCTTTAACATGTTTAATATTTTTTTAGTCAAGTGAAGATATAGTAATTTACAACCTTCATTATGGTTTTACTTGACATAGTATCCCAATTTAACCAACTTAAAAGATAGATTGTTGTTCGTAATTGGCAGTACTTTTTATACCTTCCTTACTCTGAGGAAACAATTGTATACGCATTGTACAAGTATTTAAAGGGTGCTCCAAAAGTAACGTCGGATTCAAAGTTGCCTAAAATTGACTTTATTTTTTGAAAAAGGGTACAATTAGCACAGCATTGTCTTCAGGAGTCTTCGGTGTTTATGAGTGAAAAACAATATCGGGCATATGACTGCTAGCCCTATACGCAGTTGCCCCATCTTTGAAATTTAATATTTGCTTCATTTTGACTGCACAAGCTCTTTGGCGTCCAATACTGAATCGATTTCTTCAAATTTCTTGATTAATCTGCGGAAACATTGGCGTACCTAGAACATTGAGCGCCCGGGGCAAAGAATGATTCGCCGCTGCCCCCCCCATCCATCGTAAAATCAACATACAAATTTCGTAGACTAAGTTCTGTAACAAATTTCAGATTTTAACAATTTTCATGTTTTATTTCATTGTTAACCGTTAATTCACGTCGAATATATACTACTAACTATTTTTCCGTGCTTCGCTAGAGATACAGCAATTTCGTGATTGCGAAATTAAAGATTCTCAATTTTAGATTTTTGGTAGAATGGACCCATAGGCGTAGGAAGGGGGGGCAGCTGCCCCCCCCCCTAGAAATTCCCAAATGCTTTTCTTATATTCTGATCCTTTCCAGTTCTTCTATCACATCCCTCAATGTACAAGACAAGATTCAATTGATCTATGTCCTTATGAATTCCTGCTTTTCTTATATTCTGATCCTTTCCAGTTCTTCTATCACATCCCCCAATGTGTTTATGTTTGCGTGTCAAGTGTTCAATAGTATATAACACAGTCATTCATTACATTATTATTTATTATATGAGCTGTACCCAGTATAATTTATTTAAATTCCAAGCGTGCGCTTTGACTGTATAAATTATGTCTGTATTTCATGTATTTATATTATATTTATTTATTATGTGCAAGGCGTTTATTTTATATACATCAAGCTTTTCTTTTTATGGAAAAGTTTCATTGAGTAATGCATTTCTACTTAGAGTAATAAACATTTTGAGTCTAGTTCCACCTTAGAGAGAACATCTATACCACTGCCTTATATTATTATAAGGAGAAGCATAGTTTGATCAACATTGAACTTTTAGGACATATAATGAGAGGTGCTACAGACACAATATATATATATATATATACTCAGGGTGTCCCAAAAGTCGGAGACCAGCTGAATATCTTTTCAACGGCTTTATGGGGAGTTTTAAAAATTTTCATGGTATAATGTATCCTAAATTAAACCACCTGATGGTGTGGCCAATTTTTCAGGGGCGGGTCCCATGAGGTTCCAACTTGCGATACATTTTCAGAAAGACAATAAAATTAGAAGTACTTTGCAAAAAAATTTACATGTCTAGCGTATTTGGTTTCAAAATGGCGGCCATTTGAAATTTCCAAGATATGGCTTCCAAGAGGGTCTAAAACTAGCGAATTATTTGCAATGGGATATTGAATAATTACATAGGACACCAATGCCAAGGAACCTGTTTTTTAGACATAATTCGCCGAGTTTTAGACTCTTCGCCTAGTTATAGACACTTCACCTATTTTTAGAAATAATTCGCCCAGTTTTAGGGGAATTTTCTACTATCTCTGGTTGTGTTTGGGGTAACTCAGCCTTCTGAGGACAATTGTGTATCTATGGCAATAACGACAAGTGGTAGCATTTTAAGGTAATTCTTAAAATTAGTTTGGTATATTGTACTTGTTAAAAAAAATGCCTGGAGGAACGGCAGATTGAAAATAAAAAAAAAACGTAAACAACATAAAGCGAATGGAAAATAAGAAACATTAAAGAGAGAGAGAGAGAGAGTACCCATCCATTTACCTATTCAATTTTTATGTGGCATGCTGAACACATAGAAGAAGAAGAAAAGAGGAAGGGGAGATTGAAAATAAAAAAAAAGTAAACAACATAAAGCGAATGGAAAATAAGAAACATTAAAGAGAGAGAGAGAGAGAGAGAGTACCCACCCATTTACCTATTCAACTTTTATGTGACATGCTGAACACATAGAAGAAGAAGAAGAAAAGAGGAACGGAAGATTGAAAATAAAAAAACGTAAGCAACATAAAGCGAATGGAAAATAAGAAACATTAGAGAGAGAGAGAGAGAGAGAGAGAGAGAGAGAGTACCCACCCATTTACCTATTCAACATTTATGTGACATGCTGAATACATAGAAGAAGAAGAAGAAGAAAAGAGGAACGGGAGATTGAAAATAAAAAAAACGTAAACAACATAAAGAGAATGGAAAATAAGAAACATTAGAGAGAGAGAGAGGTAGAGTACCCACCCATTTACCTATTCAATTTTTATGTGGCATGCTGATTACATAGAAGAAGAAGAAAAGAGGAACGGTAGATTGAAAATAAAAAAAAACGTAAACAGCATAAAGCGAATGGAAAATAAGAAACATTAGAGAGAGAGAGAGAGAGAGAGAGAGAGAGAGGTAGAATACCCACCCATTTAACTATTCAACTTTTATGTGACATGCTGAATACATAGAAGAAGAAGAAGAAAAGAGGAACGGGGGATTGAAAATAAAAAAAACGTAAACAACATAAAGCGAATGGAAAATAAGAAACATTAGAGAGAGAGAGAGAGAGAGAGAGAGAGAGAGAGAGGTAGAGTACCCACCCATTTACCTATTCAACTTTTATGTGACATGCTGAATACATAGAAGAAGAAGAAGAAAAGAGGAACGGGAGATTGAAAATAAAAAAAACGTAAACAACATAAAGCGAATGGAAAATAAGAAACATTAGAGAGAGAGAGAGGTAGAGTACCCACCCATTTACCTATTCAATTTTTATGTGGCATGCTGAACACATAGAAGAAGAAGAAGAAAAGAGGAACGGGAGATTGAAAAAAAAAAAAACGTAAACAACATAAAGAGAATGGAAAATAAGAAACATTAGAGAGAGAGAGAGGTAGAGTACCCACCCATTTACCTATTCAACTTTTATGTGACATGCTGAATACATAGAAGAAGAAGAAAAGAGGAACGGGAGATTGAAAATAAAAAAAACGTAAACAACATAAAGAGAATGGAAAATAAGAAACATTAGAGAGAGAGAGAGGTAGAGTACCCACCCATTTACCTATTCAACTTTTATGTGACATGCTGAGTACATAGAAGAAGAAGAAGAAAAGAGGAACGGGGGATTGAAAATAAAAAAAAACGTAAACAACATAAAGAGAATGGAAAATAAGAAACATTAGAGAGAGAGAGAGGTAGAGTACCCACCCATTTACCTATTCAACTTTTATGTGACATGCTGAATACATAGAAGAAGAAGAAAAGAGGAACGGGAGATTGAAAATAAAAAAAACGTAAACAACATAAAGCGAATGGAAAATAAGAAACATTAAATAGAGAGAGAGAGAGAGAGAGAGAGAGAGAGAGAGAGAGAGGTAGAGTGCCCACCCATTTACCTATTCAACTTTTATGTGGCATGCTGAACACATAGAAGAAGAAGAAAAGAGGAACGGTAGATTGAAAATAAAAAAAACGTAAACAACATAAAGCGAATGGAAAATAAGAAACATTAAAGAAGTAGAAGGATACAAAGAAAAACGAATTTTCTGTTACAAAAAGTATAATGACGCGAGTTGACAGCACAATGCTTTCTCAACAAATCCATTGCGTATGGATCGATATCCGGGTTTCGATATAATCGATATTTTATAACGATATTAAGATTTCGATAATATCGAAAAAAATATCGGTAACGAAAAAAAAAGTACCTACGTCAGAAGTAACGCTGCTAGGGGTCGTCGATATTAAAATTTCGATACAACCGATATTTTGTATCGACATTCCGATAATATCGCTTATCGATATTAAACTATCGATTATATCAATATCGGTAATATCGATATTCTTCAAAAAAATAAAAAAAAAAACTTTTTAAGTGGAATAATTGAATGATTCCCGAAGACCTCTCGGCTACTGGGAGTGGAAAGCGAGTGTCTAAGCAACTAATTGAGACGAAGCGCTTATCATCGTACGTATACCTAATATCGTCCATTGCCTCAGTATTCGTCAGAATCTGAAGAAGACGAGATTACATTAAAAGTATACCTAAATCTTAGAAGAACGAGATTGGTACATAGGACCACGCATTTTGCGTCTTCTTCTTCTTTAACCTCACATTTTCTCAATTCTATTTGGGGTCGAAGGCACTTTCCTTAATTCTGCCATGCCACAATCTTTTTTTCGGTGCCCACTCTCATTAGCTGTACAAATCTCGTTCTTCTGAGATTAAGGTATACTTTCCTAGCACGGTAACCCTAGCAGACGAACGCTCTGGTGCCTTCAGGTCCATTGCCACATGTTTGAATTTTTCGTGCGTTTTCGTACAAATTGGGACAAATTTGAATTTTCAACTTTCCGAAAATGCTTCAGATATTTTCGACTACCTAAGCCTTCCAACTCTATTTTTACGAGTGGTTAAATACTCAAATCTATGAGGAAAAATCCTGCCTCAGTTTGGGCTTGAACCTTCACCCTTCTGTTCACCAGACGAGCGCTGAACCATTAATTCTACTGAGGAAGCTTTTGATTATTTAAATAATTTATAATTTTTTTCGGATCAAAAGAACCGAAAAAACATTCAAGCTGAAAGCAACATTAACAGAAAACACCTCACAAACAAACTGTTTTATAAAACGAGTGAACATCTCTCCCTCCAAACAAGATCATGGAATTGAGGCATGGCCGTATAAATATTTCCTAAACTCTCAACAGCAACAACAGAAAACTCGTCACAAACAAACTGTTTTATAAAACGAGTGAACATCTCTCCCCCCAAACAAGATCATGCAATCGAGGCATGGCCGTATAAACATTTCCTAAACTCTCAACAACAGCAGAAAACTCCTCACAAACAACGAGGGAACATCTCTCCCCCCAAACACGTCACAAACAAACTGTTTTATAAAACGAGGGAACATCTCTCCCCCTAAACAAGATCATGCAATCGAGGCATGGCCGTATAAACATTTCGCAATTTCTCAACAACAGCAGAAAACTCGTCACAAACAAACTGTTTTATAAAACGAGTGAACATCTCTCCCTCCAAACAAGATCATGCAATCGAGGCATGGCCGTATAAACATTTCGCAATCTCTCAACAACAACAGAAAACTCCTCACAAACAAACTGTTTTGAAGATCTCTCCCTGCAAACAAGATCATGCAATCGAGGCATGGCCGTATAAACAATTCCTAAACTCTCAACAACAACAGAAAACTCCTCACAAATAAACTGTTTTATAAAACGGGTGAACATCTCTCCCTCCAAACATAATTTAATTTTATTTTTCTTGAAAAACTAAAGGAAAAAAAAAAGTCGATGCAAAGCGTTGCCGTATATAAATATGGCGTCGGAAACAACGAACTAAGCGGGAGGTGGGGGTGAAGAAGGAGGAGGAGGAGGGGGTAAACAATTTCCCCTCTGTAATGTTGCTGGTGTTTTTGAACTTTATGAAAAATTTGCGATTGAAAATGGGCATCCAAATCTTTTCAAGAGGGTGTCTCACTCATTCATTATAAAGTTGAACAAGGACAGTGTTTGGCGGCGCGGGGCGGCTGAGGGAAGAATATTCCCGCAACAATTGAGGAGCGCGGCAGCGCTCCGCCCGCCAAGTCAAATACATTGAGCGTTGCACAAGTGATATATTAGTCCACGTCACAAAGTGCACTTTATAGGTCTCTCCATAGCCACGAGAAAAATATGTGGAGTGACTTTTTTTGAATATTTCATAATCGGATTGGTAGATGATGAGATAAAATCNGGAAGGTTTGCAGCTAAAGAGAGTAGGCACCGAACAAAAGGTTGTGACATGGTGGAATTAAGGAAAGCAACGCCAACCCCAAATAGAATTGGGATAAGGTGAAGTTCAAGAAGAAGATACATAAAATTGAATAAAAGAATGCAACATAACAGTTTTGATCGACTTGTCTCCTTGGTCTTGCGAGGATATGAATTTTGTGTTAAACAAAGGCACTGGGCTTGCGTGTCGATCGTTGAAATTAGAATTTCTTACTTTCGCCAAGCTCATCTGGCAATTGTATACAATTACCGGTAAAAGTAGGAAATAGAGGATTTTTAAAAATTATTTCCTACTTTTACCAAACACTCCGATAAATGTATACAATTATCGGTAATTGTATACAATTACCGCATTATCTACTTTTACGGTAACATAAATACAGAAGGTTTGGTGTTAGGCAGGGTGCACACTTATGTTGCAAATATTGTACAACAGTGGCCCCTGCTTTAGAAATGGCATCCAGCCTTTAACAAAAACTTCAAATAATGAGCGATCATCAGCAAAAAGGCAATTTCTACGCAGTTTTTAATGTTACTGTGAGAAGCAAAGGTTACCGCGTTAGAAAAGTGTTACAGCTAAAGAAAGTAGGTACCTAACAAAAGGTTGTGGCATGGTAGTATTAAGGAGAGCAACATCAACCCCAAATAGAATTGGGAAGGTTTGCAGCTAAAGAGAGTAGGCACCGAACAAAAGGTTGTGGCAATTGTGGCATGGTAGAATTAAGGAAAGCAACATCAATCCCAAATAGAATTGGGAAGGTTTGCAGCTAAAGAGAGTAAGCACCGAACAAAAGGTTGTGGCATGGTAGAAATAAGGAAAGCAACGTCAACCCCAAATAAAATTGGGAAGGTTTGCAGCTAAGGAGAGTAAGCACCGAACAAAAGGTTGTGGTATGGTAGAATTAAGGAAAGCAACATCAAACCCAAAGAGAATTGGGAAGGTTTGCAGCTAAAGAGAGTAAGCACCGAACAAAAGGTTGTGGCATGGTAGAAATAAGGAAAGCAACGCCAACCCCAAATAGAATTGGGAAGGTTTGCAGCTAAGGAGAGTAAGCACCGAACAAAAGGTTGTGGCATGGTAGANAGGCACCGAACAAAAGGTTGTGGTATGTTGGAATTGGAAAGCAACATCAACCCCAAATAGAATTGGGAAGGTTTGCAGCTAAAGAGAGTAAGCACCGAACAAAAGGTTGTGGCATGGTAGAATTAAGGAAAGCAATATCAACCCCAAATAGAATTGGGAAGGTTTGCAGCTAAAGAGAGTAGGCACCGAACAAAAGGTTGTGGCATGGTAGAATTAAGGAAAGCAACGCCAACCCCAAATAGAATTGGGATAGGGTGAAGTTCAAGAAGAAGATACATAAAATTGAATAAAAGAATGCAACATAACAGTTTTGATCGACTTCTCTCCTTCGTCTTGCGAGGATATGAATTTTCCAAATTCATCATTATTTAAATTCAATTTATCAATACGTTACGAGAGTTCATAAAATCTTAAAACCGTCAAAATTCTCATATCTCTCCCTCTATTATCTTTAACAGGTCAGGAATAACTTCTGCATCATGTTTGGTTAACAAGGGTGAGACTGGTTTGCAACAACTCGCCATGAGTTGTTGATACTTGAGAATCCTTACGGATAATGCAGTAGCTTCTCCTATCTCATCATCATAGGTTAACAGCCATGGGGCTGGTTTGCAACAACTCGCCATGAGTTATTGATACTAAAGAATCCTTACGGATAATGCAGTAGCTTCTTCTTGCTTCCTGCATGGGTAATCGAAAGGATATCATTTCCGATCCTTCTCTTAGTAGACTTTTAAGACTGGCATGAACTTAGGTGCCTCTAGAAGATTCGGAAAGATTTTCCTTCCACTCTGTATTTCCTCTAACCCTCCATATCTCTTCATATGTTATCCCGAAACCCACTTTTTCCTTCCACTCTGTATTTCCTCTAACCCTCTATATCCCTTCATATGTTATCCCGAAACCCACTTTTTCCTTCCACTCTGTATTTCCTCCAACCCTCTATATCACTTCATATGTTATCCCGAAATCCACTTTTTCCTTCCACTCTGTATTTCCTCTAACTCTCTATATCTCTTTATATGTTATCCCGAAATCCACTTTTTCTTTCCACTCTGTATTTCCTCTAACCCTCTATATCT
>JAAEEI010000478.1:0-11762 GCA_012654025.1 Pachypsylla venusta
ACTCTGGAGGGAGGACACTCTGACTAAAATCTGGAAAACAGTGATTATAATAATTCAAATAATCTATTTGGGCTCCAGACATTGATTGTATTGAATTTTATGTGAATCAACGGGACCTTTTTCTTCTGAAAACGATAGTCAATTGAAGGAGCTTATTGGGCCCACTGGCAGGGCTGATAAAGATGCAATAGTCACCTATTTTAAATTTCATCAAAATTGGTTATGTGGTTTTGATTTTAGAGATTTGCGACCTTCTTGGTTCTGAATAAAAACTGAGATTAATTAATTTTCAACATTTTTAATAATCCCAGTCGGCTCTAGATATTTTTTGTTTTAATTTTATGTGAAATCACTAAACTATTTTCTTTTTAAAAGGAATCTCCATTTTAAGGAGCTTGTTGGACCCCTGACAGAGATGCGCCCGCGTGAGTCCATTTATTTTATGTGTTTTGGATTTTACAGATTTGGTCCCAAAAAAGCTGCCCTAGGGGCGATATCGAGAAAAAGAAAAATATCGGTCAATCTTTTTGCCTTTTTGCCGATTGTGCCAAATTTAATTAAAATCGTTCCAGAGCTCTGTACACGATTCCGTACGTACTCTACACGTCCGATATTGGACATATCGGATTTTTGGATCCCATTTAGGCTACTCTCCAAGCACAAAAAGCCCACCAGAGGCTTGGGTGCAGGGGCTTACACAGTCCCAAAGAGGAGTTTAGCTCACGAATATACGAAATGGATCCCATTTGGCGCCAATTACATCCAAACTTCAAAAATCAACCAAAACAATGAAAATATTTCCCAAAAGCAATGAAAAGGACATATTTGATCTTTATTTTGGGTTTCGAGTTCCCTTCAAACGATTTTTTAGGCCAAAAAATTACCTAACTTTCCGCACGATTACAATATGGCCCAAAAGCAATGAAAAGCTACAGTTTAAAAATTCTGAATTTTTGTAATTTTGCTGGAATAAGACAATTTCAACTATTTAAAGGAGTGTCTGTTCTTATTAATTTTCGCTATCCATTCTGTTAATGCTGAAATATTCAAAATTGTCTCTAACTGGAAAAAGGTTTGACACAAGGGCGTAGCCAGCATCTGGCCTAGGGGGGGGGGGNCCAATAACTGAATCATCAGTTACCCCTGGGGGTTTATTATTAAATAAGTACCGATTTACCCTTCTCCCGACATGAAAATCTTAGCTGCCCCCCCCCCCCAGGCCAGATGCTGGCTACGTCCTTGGATCAGCCGTTTAGGCTGGGCGTTAATACGAGTTCATTTCAGAAAACCGGAGCTCTCTAGGATCTAACCGTTCACGAAGTACAGGGTGGAGCATGTGATAATGTACCCATTGCGGCCGCACTTAAATGTTGGTAAAAATGCCTAGAAATATATTTTTATGATGCCAAATAAGTAAATTGGTAAAAACTCGTGTTCTAACAAGATGATTGTCGGGCCACTTCGACCGTACAGTTCGAGCCTTCTTATAGACCAAAACAGCTGGATAGATAGAAGAGGTCCTCGGGAATGGTGTCCCCGCTCACCGGACTTGGCTCCATATGACTATTTCTTATGGGGGTATTTAAAGTCAGTTGTTTACCGAACCCCACCTGCCTCTCTCGAAGATCTCAAAGGCCGCATCAAGAAGGCCTGAGAGAACATCGCACCTGCTACATTTGAAAAAGTTAGGCGAGAGTTCGAGGCCCGCCTATACCAATGTATGGGGGTCAACGGACAGCACTTTCAACTTTCTTAGAGAGCTCAGGTTTACTGCAATGAAAATCGCCCAAAAGGTTGGTTTAAATTCGTCCTGATTTATTAACTAATCAAATACTCGTGAAAACACACCAGTTATTTTTTAATAAATCGTTCTCTTTCAAGTGAATTGGGGATCATAAAATCTTATTTCTAGGCATTTTTGCCTACCATTTACTGCGGCCGCAAAAGGTATGTTCACATATTGCACCCTATAATTTGTGAACGGTAAATAAGCAAATGAGTACATAGGTTTGGATACTGTAGTACAGATACTTTTTGACTGATACCGATACCATTCTTCCAATACTACTCATGATTATCGATACATTGCTTTCGATACCACAAGATAATTAGCACATCACTACACTCGGACTAGGAATACGAATAGAGTATCGATACATTGCTTTCGATACCACAAGATAATTAGCACATCACTACACTCGGACTAGGAATACGAATAGAGTATTGATACATTGCTTTCAATACTACACCATACCAAAATTGATACTTTACATCCGATACTTTTGTGGTATCGATACTTTCTTTCCGTTACCAAGTACAGAAAACTTTTCTGTGATGCCCAAAATGCCCAAAAAAAGAATTACTAACCCTCACACTCATTCACAACAGGGCACGAGAAGGAAGGGGTGTATTATACACCTGGTCTGGACTCAGCTTGCCCATAAAATGAAATGTACACTCATCGTGAAAATTTTATTGCCTCAAACATAACATGAGACGCGACAAATGAGTCAGAGAGGGGTATGTTGACATTGTGAGTCGAGAAGGAAGGGATTTATAGTAATTATGGGAAGGGGAGAAAAGTTGATGCGTCTCCTACGACTAACTCATATGCACTCGGCGACATAAAAATCGATTCTAAAAGGTTTAATTCGTTTTATGTATGAACAACTACGCTATGAACTATCTAGGACCAATGAAACCGAAATACCAAAGGTCATTTAAATCGTCAACGTTAATTGGCCAAAGTTTCACCTAACGTACCTATTCAAAATAAAATCTTTCTTTCTTTACGATTTTGAGGGGACAAAATCAGGCGATTTTTTGTTTTTTTGTTCTGTTGCAGTTGGAGATTATGATTCAGAACCTTCTTGACAATCCCGAAATTTCGGGACTGGAACGATTACAATCCCGGGATCACGGGACTGGTCCCGGGATTAGAAAAAAAATCGGAACCTTCCAAAAGTCAAGTAGAAGTAGGTATAGCTACTATAATAAGTAGATAAAATAAAAAGAAAATGATGTTTATAACTTGAGAGATGTGTGTGGAGTCCTTTAGTGGAACCACCAAGAGTTTTTAAAATATAGCCTCACATTTTTTACACTAGAAAATTACTCCAAACGGATGGAGGATTTGAATCTTTTTTTTGCGATATAAAACCGTCCATTTTAAAGTCAAATCGAACACAAGTTGTTACGTTCAAAAAAGATGTTAGAATATATTAGATTATTAAAAATTATTTTTTTGAACTGAAACAAGTGAAATGCCGAAGGGGGTCATACAAACAACACATCGGTCATTGGTGCTTTCGGTCTACTTAAAGAATAAAAGGATTGTTAAAAGGTCCTGCATTTTTTTGATTGCATGGCAGATAGATTGCAGCACATCGAGTTTCATGTAACGTTCAAGGTTGATGTATTGGGAGTATTAGGGCCTCATTTTAAAATTCAATAAAAAATATGTTTTCTGTTTGTTTTTATTATATTACTGTAATCCCGAAAATCCCGGGATTGTTTGGCGAATCCCGAGATCAGAATTTCAGCCATTTTCGGGCGGGATCCCGGGATCGTAATCTCTAGTTGCAGTGTGAAAAAAGGACAAATCAATGAACTTTTTTTTAAAAAAAAGAAAAAAAACATGCTCGCTTTTATATTATTTATAGTAAGCAATGTCACTAGCAGGCTCCGCGTGCTTGTCATCGTTTTTTAGCCTATTCCACACTCTCACAGTAAAAAAAGAAAATGAAATAACTACTGCGTGACAGAAGAACAATTAAACAAACACACTTTCAAAGGCATACGTGGCATAGAGAAGGGAACTTCACTGCTTCACTCTGTCAAGGGAAAGGAAAACTGAAAAACATGATATCAACATTATTTGAAAAGAAAATAATTATACTGAAGAATTTTCCGCTCAATTATGCATTCAACAAAAGCACGCGAAGCAAGCCAGGATGGAACATTTGAGAAATTTCAATTATGCATTCAACAAAGGCACGTGAAGCAAGCCAGGATGGAACATCTGAAAAATTTCAATTATGCATTTAACAAAAGCGCGTGAAGCAAGCCAGGATGGAACATCTGAAAAATTTCAATTATGCATTTAACAAAAGTGCGTGAAGCAAGCCAGGATGGAACATTTGAGAAATTTCAATTATGCATTCAACAAAAGCACGTGAAGTAAGCCAGGATGGAACATCTGAGAAATTTTTAACGCACCACTCATCTGAGAATATATAAGATGATATGGGCAGGACACGTAGCTGGAGGTGATTGCGATGGAAATGTTATGGTCAAGAAAGATTTCAATGGACACATAGCTGGAGCTGATAGCGATGGAAATGCTATGTCAAGAAAGATTTCAATGGGCACGTAGCTNATTATTTAGAAAATAATTTATTTAACTGTACTCAAAATATTATATATGCCCTAAATTAAATACACCAGTTCAGTATATACCGTAGGATCAAGTTAAGTTTAAGCAACGTCCAGCGAGTATTAATTTGGTGGGTGACCGACAGTGGATAGGTACCTATCTGAACATTCTAGTAGGTTGGGGTGGGGGGATTAATCCTACCCACTACTGGTTGGTTGTTACTTTATAATTTATAAAATAAGCAAATGAGTACATATTAGGTTTCTATGCTCTGGTACAGATACTTTTTTTACTGATACCGATACCAGAAGCGATACCATTCTTGCAATACTACTCACGAGTAAGTATCGATACTTTGCATTCGATACCACAAGATAATTAGCACATCACTACACTCGGGACTAGGAATACCAACAGAGTATACAATGCTTTCAATACTACATCATACCGAAATTGATACTTTACATCCGATACTTTGTGGTATCGATTCTTTCTTTCCGTTACTGTGTACTTTTCTGTGACCCTCTCTAGAAAATTTGTATGTGGAACTAATAGTCCCTCGTTTTCTTGCGGTCTTAATTCCTTTCTAGGTCTTAATTATTTTGTCTCCAGAAAATTTAGGCTAAACTGCAATTCCTCTTAGGAGTACAATTGGTTTTCCCCTCAGTGGGTACTTGGGCAGTGAACGGATAAGGCGGTGTTAGTTGATTTCGTTTCGATATACGGCAAAGAAGCGAGATATGAGACTCCCATGATAAATTTAATTTTTGTTTGAAAAAGAATATCACGCACCATCTTGTGTATCACATTGCAAGTGAGAATGTTCAGATAGCTATTATAGACAGTCAGCAATCAAAATATTCAAGTTTAATCTACTACATATAAGAAATGCAATGCAATTTACATAAATATACTCCTTCAAAAGTTTAAATCAAAAATTCGTGATATCCCCCAAAAAAACACTTCGTGTAAAAAAAGACGTCAAGAGTAGCAAATATGTTTTTCGCGATAATTAAAAAACAAGTGATATAAAAAAAGAACGTCAATAATCTGTGTACCATGGCATTCCTTTTGCAATTGTGCCCCCTCAAANGGGCCATGCCTCTAAGGCGCCAAATAAGATGCCGATGCCGTGGCGAAGCACAGGCAAACAGCTAGTATTATAATGAGCATTTGGAGATCAGTGGAACCACAAGATGGTCGTTCGGTTCGGTTCCATTTTATCAAGAGTAATTAAATTTAATGCGTTGCCCTTTATGAATTAATTTTTTTTAGCCTCGTTTATTATCCGGCGATTATTCTAATGTTAATATTATTATTGAACCTGGCCAGTCGATTTTAATTAGCGGGGTTTTTGAATCAAATTTTCGTTTTTAGTGTGTAAAACAAAAGCGTCAATTGGTTGAAACTGAAATAGTGGGCATTTTTTTGCGTTCTTCAGGGTGAAAATTTGGAAATAGTGTCTATTAACTCACAGATTTTTGTGGTTAAATCTGCTAATTTTTTTTTTTTTCTGAGACAGAAAGTAAGTTTCTCAATTTATTGTACGAAAAAAGAAAGGACAATCTTTTTCTAGAGGTTTTCAAAGGTTCGGCACATTTGGAGATCAGTTATTGGTAGATTGTACAAACATGAAATGTGCTGCAAAATTTCATAACTTTTCCCCCAAAACCTATTAAACATTTCTACAAAAAACAAAATAGTTTTTCATTTTTGAATAATTAGCTGTGTATACTACTGCTCTAATGAACCATTGAGTTCATTAGTGTTTCCAATTTCAAAAACTAATTTTTCTTGTGCGATATTGACAACTGCAATAGTCAGAGGCGAATTGGAAAATGGGACTGTAGCACTGACAACAAAAAAAGAATACAATTTTCTCTTAAATAGTCTGGTAATAGAAATATTATCATGGGCTGAATTATTTGATGTCGAGTTTTCAATGCTAAAACACGTTTTGATATCCCCTGAATCGAGATCTCAAGGGTGTGTGTCTGTTGGTGAAGCTATAATTACACAGGGTGTCCCAAAAGTTCGATACCGTCTGAATATCTTTTGAACAGCTTTATGTGGAGTTTTGAAATTTTGCATGGTATTATACCCTAAAATAAACCACCTGATTATGTGATCAATTTTTCAGGGCCGGGTCACATGTGGCTTTTAGGGGGTCTAACTTTTGTTTTTTAAATACAATTTTCCATCTTGAGATATATTTTCAGAAAGACAATAGAGTTAGAAGTACTTTGCAAAAAAAATTACACGTCTAGCGTGTTTCGTTTCAAAATGGCGGCCATTTGAATTTTCCAAGATATGACTTCCTAGAGTGTCTAAAACTGGGCGAATTGTTTCTAAAAGTAGGCGTTGTGTCTAAAACTAGATGAATTATGTCTAAAAAGCAGGTTATTCAACATTGGTGTCCTACGCAATCATTCAATATCCCATTGCAAAAATTCGCCTTGTTTTAGACACTCTTGTAAGTCATATCTTGTAAATTTCAAATAGCCGCCATTTTGAAAATAAACACGCTAGACTTGTAAATTTTTTTGCAAAGTACTTCTAATTCTATGGTCTTTCTGAAAGTGTATGACAAGATGGGAGTTCTATTTAAAAAACAAAAGTTGGGCCCTCTGGGGCACACATGGGACCAGCCCCTGAAAAATTGGTCACACCATCAGGTGGTTTAATTTAGGGTATAATACTATGCAAAATTTCAAAACTCCACATAAAGCTGTTCAAAAGATATTCAGGCGGTCTCGGACTTTTGGGACACCCTGTACTTATAAAACGCAAAATTTGTATACTGATGTATCTCCACGATAGCTAAACCTAGAGACTTGAAATTTGGCATACAGTTTCCTTTTTTGAATGTAAATTGTAAAGGGGTAATAAGAAAGGAAAAATTCCAAATTGAAAACAAATTACCAAAAAACATACCTAATTGAGAAGTACCACATCGGTATGAGCGAGAGAGCTGAAATGTAATACGAAGGTGCTACGCAGTGCAAAAAGTAATATCGTTGAGTAAAATATTGATCTTTTTCAATAGGAACCGTGCTTACCCTGGGATCGGTTCCACCAAAATCCATAATTGAGACTCACCACATCGGGATGAGCGAGAGAGCTGAAATTTAATACTGTTGTAGACTTAGGGTTCGAAAATTAAGTAGTCGTTGATGAAATACGTGTTAACTAACTCAAAAACTTAAAAAGAAACTCTCAAAATACTTTATTAAAGAAAAGGATCAACAAAAAATTGTACACTGTTTATACCTACTTAAAAAATACCGAGCACTAAACACGCGAGAAAACTACGTAATTCACATATTCACAGACTGAAAGTTCGCAATTAACTCACTTTTACTGACTCACTTAACTGAACACTGAATGACTGATTATACATTGACTCGCTTAACTGAACACAGATGACTGATTATACATTGACTCAAGTTTCTAGAATGTTCCTACATATATCCACAGAACTACAATGTTATCGTATCTTCTAGAAGGAAGAAGCAAATTCGCAGTTCACATTCACAGTTCACTATCCCCTCCCTAGTTCTGTTCGTCCCGAACAGTAACCCACATAAACTAGTGAAACTCAGGTTCAAAATAAGGTGCTATTATAGTCTGTCAAGATGTACAACCTTAAATTTGCCTCTAGAACCTTTCTTATGATATTTGGTTTAAAGTTGCCATATGGGGTCTAACGGTGCTTCGAAGCTTAGGTGCAATCGAACATACCGCTGGCATACCGAAGTTTTTACCTCTTCTCAGCGGTTTTTTTTAGCATGGAACCTTGCATATGTGACTGACGATGTCAAGTTGTAAAGTACAATTAGACCTCGAAAGGGACCGGCATACCAAATTTTATAAAAATCCGTGAACGCTAATTGGCAAAAGTGCCCTTCATAGTGGTGTATAGGTTACGGAGGGCGGTTTGGCGGACTAAAGGATTCTACTTACCTATTGATTTTTTTTTTTTTTAACAAACTNCAAAAACAACCAATAACACAAATTAAAAAAGAAAAATTAAAAATCAAATTAAATAAAATTTAAAATTATCAATGTTCTTGTTGTTAAAATGTCTTCTGGTCAAAATCGACTTTTAATTACTGCAGTCCATTATACGGTGTTACGATTTAAGACTTCGTCTCTGGTTTTCAAACTAAAACTCCACATTTCTATCAGACAAAGTTCAATGCTTTTGATATTATAATAAATAGCTTTTCCCAAAAAAGTCAAAGACCTCGGTTAATGCTATTTTTCCCTATTAGTCAAAGACCTCCTCGGTTAATGCTATTTTTCCCTATAAGTCAAAGACTTCGGTTAGTTCCAAACAATATTTGTTGTGGATCAGCAAAAGTCGTTGACCAATAGAATTCAAAATTAAGGTATTTCAACCAATCACAATTCTTTGGTCGAATCTCACGTGAGACAGTTTATTTTTTAGTGAGGAGAAGCCAGAGTGCGAAAACTCAAGTCAGTTGTCCCAGAAGAGTTGCCAAGAATAGTTGCCTTATTAATAGAGAATGTTTTTAGCACCATAAAAGTCTAAAATAAATTAAGTTATAAATTTTAGTATATATTATAAGTTTCATTTCAAGTATAAATATCGCGATGATGTCACGTGAGTGTGTTTCTCTTTTATATATATAGATGATGAAAAATATTGTTTGTGACAATTATTAAAGGTCTCATTAAAATAAGTATCATAATTTGATTACTATAAGCTTTTCGCTAAAATGCGGGTATTTTGTACCCCCCCCCCCTTGGCAATGCTAGGGTTAAAATTTCTTCCGGTTAAAATCTACTTTCAATTACTGCAGTCCATTAACGTAGGTAGGTGTCGGACTGCAGGTAGGTGTGGCAGTGTAAGTCCCTTAGCAGCCGACACTGGACACTCTAACATATTGCTAACTAATTACTAACTACCTAGTTTGTACTTACATGACAAAATAATATTACAAAGTATATCAGCCTCATTTAAATATTAGGGAACAAATTTCTTGTCATTTTTACATAAAACTTAGCAAAGTTACAATCAAATCGTCACAATGTGTCCTCCGCGCTGTACTTTATCTTATTTTCTAATTTTTGGTATAGCATATTTTTCAGTAGTTAATGTTGTTGATGGTAAGTAATTTTTCTTCATTTAAGAGTATCCAGGCAGGCCGTAAGCAGAACCACATTCTGCACAGGTCTTCAAAAAAGTGGAACATAAAATTTGTCTTTTTAGTAGCTAAGAGTACTTAGCTTATTGCATGTCCATTTTTGGGTTAATTTTTTTTAGACTCAAATTTCAGTGAACATAAAAAATAAGAAAATAAAGTTTTTGAGATCCGCAAAAGACGTCAGTCCGAAAGATTTTATATTAATATTTACGACAATTTTGTACCCGTTTAATTTGTTTTTCAGTTCAAATTATATTTTTTCTATCTGAAGGAATTATTAAAGTTTTCAATGATTTTCTGAAGTATAATGTCGAAATTTATAAAATGGCCGCCATTTTGTAAACGAATCGATAACGGGCTATGCTGAATGGAATGATTTGTATTGGAAATGACGTGTTCGACGTGTGATAACATTTTTTCAGGTTCACCCTATATAAATAGAATATTTATGTCATTTCCTCTTGCCTTTGGTACATATGTTACGGTAAAAGTAGATAATGCGGTGATTGTATACAATTACCGGTAATTGTATACAATCCCCAAAGTCTTTGGTGAAAGTAGGAAATAATCTTTAAAAATCATCTATTTCCTACTTTTACCGGTAATTGTATACAATCACCAAAGGTGCTTGAAGAGCTTGGCAATCCTAGGGTTAAGTCCAGTCAATGAATGGTCAAAATAGGGGTGTAGAGTGCTGGAAACGAAAGAATGACTTCAGAAATTTGTTTGGAGTGGTTTGGAGATAAACATATGCCCCTCCCCCCCCAAAAAAAGCACTTCGTGCGCAAAAAAAAAAAAAAAAAACGCCAAGAAAATGTCCCTTATCAACAAACATTAAATTCATTTGGTTCGTCTCTCCCATAAAAAATCTCCTGAAAATTGTAGTCACAAAGGCAGTGATATTATATAAGTGCTAAGCTTATGTCACCTTTAATCAAATTCCTAGATAAAGTTTAGTAACTCTCAAAATCTCAGTTTTTACGGTCTTCAAACATAGTGTGGACAAAAAGTTCGTAGACTGATGTTGTAACAAATTTTCGTTTATTTATTCGTCTTTAACTATTATACCCCCCTTCAAAGTACTCTCCTTTGGAAGTGATACACTTCCCCCAGCGTTTCTGCCATTCTTGAAACGATGTCCATGTCACTTGAAGTCAACGCCTTTAGACACTCTGTCATTTCTCTTTGAATGGTTCCTACGTTCAGAAAATGTTTGTCTCCCATCGTCATTTTCACTTTAGGAAAGAGAAAAAAGTCGCAGGCAGCCAAATCCGGGGAATAAGGAGCATGTTCCATGGTTGCGATATTTTTCTCCGCCAAAAGCCGCTTAACAAACAGGGCTGTGTGAGCCTTTTGGAACAATATTGGCGCACAATTTCGTCATGTGCAAATACTCCTTCAAAATCGTCTGTACACTTCCTTTACTGATTCCGATATCACTTGTGTGGTGATACGACGGTCAGATTGCACAAAATTACGCACTTTTTTTACGTTTTCTTCAACGCGGGAGGATTTCGGGAGCCCATCCCTCTCATCGTCTTCCACGCACTCCCGACCTGCCCCAAAACCGGTTCACCCTCTTAAAAACTGTCGCACGTTTTATAGTTGACGTTCTATACGCAATATTTAACATTTCTGGTCCACCTTTTCCAATTCTGACAAGAATTTTGATGTTCGTCCGTTACACGATTAAATCGGATCGCTCCATTTGGTACCGCTGACAAAAAATGCTCTTATAAAAAACGACACCGAATAAAAAGTACTGATCCGATTGCGCCGAAATATTTACTGAATGATCACGACAGTTATACGTGAGACCAACACAGTGATTGACTACAGCGTTGCCACGTTTTCAGAAAGAAAAAAATCAGTCTACGAACTTTTTGTCCAGACCTCGTATTTAAAAAGCCCTTCATACCTTATATCAAAAATATAAAACCTAGAAAATTTGCAACACTGATTTTCTTTACTATTTAGGTTGGCAGGAAAGTTCTGAACTTTCAAAGAACTTTCATCCGTTAGAAATATTCAGTGATAAAAATAATAGATACCTGTTAACCTAGGTACCTTTTTTTCCACAATCAATATGTAATAATTGTGTAGGTATCAACAATACATATTGAGTTACGTATAAATGACCTTCATTAATGATTGTTTTCCTTTCATTCAGAGGTACCTACTTATCTAGCTATTTGTTTTAAAAAGGTGAAAAATCA
>JAAEEI010000047.1:0-11155 GCA_012654025.1 Pachypsylla venusta
TAGCTACCCACATTGACCTCATCAAGCCTTGGTTGGGCCGGAAAAATGAGCCAACGATACGTGGTATTCCCAAGTGATCTGACGGGAACTGGTGTATGATCATTGGCTTTTCACAATGTTTGAAATATAGCTTACTAAAATAAACGTAACACACTTTTGTGCAATATGCATGCCAACATATTGCTATGTCCTATTATTATTAAAAAAAAAAGTGTCATTTTAAATGGAATGTACCCACACAACACACAAAAATCAACCGAAGAATACATAAAACACAGAAAAACAATATGGGAATTTTTAATGTTTATGAAACATTTTTACAAGAAGAGGTGAAAGAAACCCAAAGCTGTGCACGTACATGACGTTTTTGGAATATTTGTATAAGAATAATAATTCATGCCAAAGGGAATTCCGGCTTAAAAAAGAAATATATTCAGAATAGAATGAAAATGCTCTGCAGAATATTATATACTTTTGAATTGAAGCTCTTGAAAATAGGATTACTTTTAATTTTGAAAAAAGAAACAGGGGACCCCAAAGAATTGATGATGTTGTTGTAGCAACAATCAGAATGTCAGATATGAGTCGGATCTAAACATTTCTATCAGATATGAGTCGGATCTAAATATTTCCATCAGATATGAGTCGGATCTAACCATTTCTATCAGATATGAGTCGGATCTAAACATTTCTATCAGATATGAGTCGGATCTAAACATTTCTATCAGATANCCATTCTTGAACAAAAATTAAAAATTCCTTATAACCTTTCCACTTCTTCATGATTCTAAAGCTTCCCCATTTTCGATAGTTTGGAAGCAAAAGCCAGGAGATACGTTAAAACTTTTTACTTATCTTCTGGCTCATCACAACACCGATTTTTTTCTGCGATATTAGCAGGAAAGTTCTGTATTTGACGTGTTTTTCCTTGACCTTTTGATTAAGGTGTTTTGGCCTTTTGGTGAATCCATCTGGTGAAGATTCGGTTATTTCCAGTTGTGCCATGAGTAGAGGTGAAATAATGAGGTAGCAGTATACGTTTATAGTTTTCGGCATTTCACCTCTAAAGTTATATGAAATGCGTAGCATTTGGATTATCCCCCCCTTCCCTACCCCTCGAAATTATATTCTAGCCTCAGTTGTTGTTAAACCAATAATGAGCCAAAGAAGACTAAAATCAATGATATTGGTAAACAGTTCTTTCATCACAGCAAATCATCACCATCAGGCAGGCCAAATTAACAATAGTAGCACTTGTAGCACGTGCTACGGGCCCCGCGCTTTGACAACTTACACTAGATATTTCGACATTTCTTGGTTGACAATTAAAAAAAAGAACAGAAAAGATGTCTCCCCTGGACGCTTCTAAATTTGATACTGATGACTGACATGAACTGGTTGAAGGTTGTCAGTCAAAGGTGCATAGATTCATGACGTCACCGAAGATAGAAGTGACGTCATCATTTTTAGCGTAGACTTGTCTAGTCGTACCGAACAGTTTGCATTGCTGTATTGGTGGTGTGCCAGGTCACAATAGTATTGCCGGCAATGAACAAGCCGATCACCTGGCAAGAATGGGGTCATCAACACCATTCATTGGGCCGGAGCTCGTGATCGGACTAAGCACGACTGAGATCAAGAATTTCATTGACGAATGGGTGTTTGAAAACCATCTGAGGCGGTGGAAGGACGTCTCGGGCCTGAAACACAGCAAGGCTGTGTTACAGGGACCATCCAAAGACCTTACTATAGAGATCCTTGCCCTCAGTCGCAAAAACATCAGACTATCCACGGGCCTAATTACTGGGCACTGTAGACTGAGAAAACATCTGCACACTATGGGCTTCCATCAAGACCAGGTTATGTGCAGACTCTGTGGGGAGAATGAGGAGACTGCTTCCCACGTTATCTTTGATTGCAACTCCCTCATTGCGTGGAGACTAAGTATGGGACAGCTACATCCCAGGCTTGACATTCACGCAAAACACCTAGCCAGAAGGATGATCAAGCTTGGGCAGATCTTAGGCCTTAGCTAGGAAACAGGCTACTTTCCAAGCACAAAAAGCCCATAAGAGGCTTAGGTGCAGGGGCTTACATAGCTAAGTTCCTCTATGTAGGCTTACATAGAGGAACTTAGCTCACGAATATACGAATATGTATTGATGGTCTTAGTTCAAACATGGCCTGGTGCGTAGGACCAAACATCTGAGGATTCTATTGAAAGTTCTTGTCATGGAATTTGATATGAAGACATACGATTGCTGATCAAAAAGTTTCGGGACTTTTTGAATATCATCCCAAAGGAGAAAAAAGCTGTTGTTCGAAGCGGCTGATTTAGCATACAAACTTTTTTGTGTTTGGCAATTTCAGCGGAAAATGTTCGCCAAGTGAAATCCAATGCCAAGGTACAGGTTCTCGTTTTTCTTTGACTGATGTGAGAGCATTGTCTATTATGAATTTCTTTCTAGAGGTGTGTCAAACAATCACTTTCGCTACCTTGGGACATTTGCGTAAAGTCGTGAGAAAAAAGATGGGTACACGCGGAGTGGGGGGCTGTGACACGATAACGCTCTTTGTCATTGCACGGAAAATTGAACGCCCCTTTTATCAAAAAGAAATAAAGTAGACCCAATCTTTATTGTGGACTTTTCTTCCAACAGTAATAGATGCGTTCCTGCCAGCCAGTGTCTATGGCACGTTGAATACACCAGTTCCCGATAGATTACTGAAGTTAGGCAACGTCCAGCAAGATTCTGCCATGAGAGTGTCCACGTTGATTCACGCCCTCGTGATGCTGGCTATTTTTCCGGCCCAACCCAGGCTCGGTGAGGTCAATGTGAGCAGCTGGTTTGCAAGTTTGCAGCGAATGGAAGGTAAAACCCCCGTCTTGAATGACCAATAGATGTTAAAAAGAAANAAACCCCCGTCTTGAATGACCAATAGATGTTAAAAAAAAAAAAAAGATGTGTTTCTTACTACATCTTCCTGCGACATCTTAACGAGACAATGAATTAATTTACCGTCTATATGAGTTGCTGTTTATTGAACATGTCTGTGTGGAGTGCGGCACATGAAAGGATATCCTGGACAGGAAAAATCCCTTTTTCCCAAATCCCACCACTTTTAATACCATCATATCCTTAATATTTTTCCCCTTTTTAACCACTTTCAAAACTTGTCGTGCTCAAGCAAGATTGCTCATCAAGGCATGGCCGTAAAAACGTTTCCTAACCTGTCGGGAGGGATTAAAATATGTCAATAAAGCTAACAAGTAAAAATAAAAAGTTAAAAACAAAACAAAAGAGGAGACAATTTAGTCACTTTAGACAATTTATGGTAGCTTTTAATTGTAGTTTTAGACAATCAATACATTGGTACCATGCATTGCCAATAAAAAGTATAAAGTACCCGCGCCCAAATTTTGGCTTCAATATCATCCCTTAGAACATACATATTTTTATAATATACTATGATGGAAAATATTGTTTGTGACAATTATTAAAGGTCTCCATTTTGTAAAACACCCAGTAGATCATAAATTAATTACTATAAGCTTTTTGCTAAAACGCGGGTACTTTGTACCCCACCCCCTTGGCAATGCTAGGGTTAAATCAAAACATTAGATTTATTATTTCGTCAAATCCAGAAAGTGGAAGTAGAAAAAGAAATTTAATTATAAAAAGGAAAATACAAAAGTGAATAGGGGAACAATTTAGACTCAAGGGAATTTCCAAAGATAAGGTTAATTTTATAAGAGTCAATTTTATAATTAGGAGATACTATTTTATGGAGAGTCATAAAATTTAGTCTGAAGAGATTCAACGTTAAGATAATGAAGAAACATTGAGGAAATAGCTAGCGTATAATAAAGTCCTTCCCGTGCTCAGATATTAGAATATTAAATAAGATATTTACATACCTGGTTCTCCTAAAAGTCTCATTCGAAAGTCTATATAATTTTCTCGATCATAAATTCGTTCAGATCTTTGACCAGATACTCGAATGACGCCTTCACCGACAACATGAAAGTGGAGACCTGAAAATAAAATGGTAGGCAAAAAATAAATTTCTACATTTCTAAGTAGTGTAGGTGTTCTCAAGGTTTGTAATCTACGGGTTGTTTTACAAAATGGAGCGGAACTCAATACTTTGGGAACAGTTTCCATTTTCGTAAAGCACTGAAAAATGTGTTTGTTCATGTCAAAGGAGAATGTTTTTCCATGGTTATCAAAATGTAAGATGTATCCCAGCGCAACCCTACTGTAGAGAATCAGGACAAACTGGGACATCTCTGTATAATGTGTCGCTCTTCACAGACCACCTAAAAAGATAAAATAGGAGATGGGTGGGACATGACTCATGATCCAATGAATACACTTTGATTTGAAAAAAATTACAGCATCCAATATAATAATAGAACTAGGAACTGCCTAGACCTAGCAAAAGATGGTTAGACACTGTAAAAGAATGGAACGATAATGAGAAAGAGCCAGAAAGTTGGAGAGCGCTGATCCAAGAAGGTTTTGAACCCACGTGGTCTGCTTAAAACCATGGAAAGAAGAAAATCAATTTAAGATCTGTACTCAAAACAGTACCGGAGATATTACAAGATGAAATTAAGCTTTTGTATATCTTTACATTGCCGTAACTCTTCAAGTTTTTTTCAAAAAGTGTGAAAAAGAGATTTTTTTTTTTTTCAGTTTCAGAGATACTACAAGATGAAGTTAAGCTTTTGTATAACTTTACATTGCCGTAACTCTTCAAGTTTTTTCAAAAAGTGTGAAATTTACATTGCCGTAACTCTTCAAGTTTTTCAAAAAGTGTGAAAGAGATAAATGTTTTGTTTGTCGCAGTACAATAACAGATATGAACTACAATGCCATTGGTAATAATCTTTACCAATGTCATTAGCATTGGAGATATTTTTAGCCGTAACATGAGACTGATTTCTAACAGACGTTTCAGAAACTTCAAGTTCAAATTTGAATAAATTCGGCTATTACCAGTTTTGAGGAATGATCTCAAATAAATCTCAAAATACTTTAATTTTCTTTTACTTTTCAAGAATGTAATACAAGAGGGGTAGTTTTATTTTAGATTTAAAAGTTGACCCTTCTGCGGCCTTGCTTGAAAGTGCTAAAATTTTGAAAATATTAACTAGAAAAAATATACACTTTAGAATGTCGAAAAACAGTGTTTTTCCACATTCTAATCATAATGATTGGAAAAAGAATGTCCTTTAGTTTTCTTGAGACATCCCGTAGAAGTAATGATACAACTATTGAAAGGGATTTCTTAGAAGCTCTAAAAGCTTAGGAAAAGTACCTTTGTAATCCAATTAAATAATAATAAATGATTAATATNAAAAAAAAAAAAAAAAAAAAAAATAGATTCAGTTGACTTTTGAAAAATGAACAAGTGGATTTTGACGGTAATCTAAAATAAAATAATAAATTGATAACATCACAATTTTTCTTTTTCCTTTATTGATTTGAATGTAGCCACCGAGGGGAACAAGCCAGCTTCGTTAGGTGACAGTGTTAGGTGGCGGATGTATATCCGTTATTATAGAACAGTAGAGGAAGTGTACCAAAAGTGGACCCCTCCCCTAAAGTGAACACCTAGTCTATTTCTCACATAACGTAACTTGAGAGAAGGAGCGGGAGGGGAAATGATTTGTTTATTGTTGGAAATCTCATCTCTGACTCGGTCACAGTTTCAGTTGTAATAGTATTGATTTTAGATCTGTATTTTGATTATTGTGATTTTGAAAAGTTCCAAGGATAGTATATTCGGATTTTCCCTGGTAAGTGTTAATAAGTAGAATATATATATGTTAAAGAAAATTGTTTTACTTCAATTTCTGATATTATTTTCTCTAAGCTTTTTTATTTAAAATGATTGTGTTTCTTTCCAAGATTTATTAGGAGAATTCAAAATGGGGGTCCACTTTTGGTACACTTCCTCTATAGATCCGAGATCATGCTATATTATATGTCAAAATAAGTATATCCAAGCAAACCATCAAAGATAAAGAAGTAAAGAGTAACGGCCACTTGATTATAGAACTACTTAGACCTTGACATAGCTATCTGCCCCCACATTATTTGCAGAACACACCCGTCAATGTACACAATGCTCTTGTGGAAGGTGAGACAACTAGACGGCTTCACAAATTCAATTCTGCATACGAGTATCAAGAACTCCACAAATGAAGTCAATATGCAAGCGATGTTCTTTTTCTTTAACTTCACAGAAGTTATCATTATTTGTAAAAATCATAAAACGTTTGAAACATATATTTAAATATTCCAAGATTGGTGTAAAAATCAAGAGCAAACAACAAACTCTCCGAAATAAGAAGAAGTCCTGATATCAATATGAGAAGTTATCGCGGAGCTGGCGCACCAGATAGTCGCGTCATTACATGGTATTAATTTATATTATTTTTTAGTATTGTGCCTAAAAAATTGCTATTTTCATTGCGAAGTATCTCAAAAAAAGAGGAAGATAAAATAAGTTCACCTTTTCCGAATTCCATTTGTGGTCGGCGGGATCTTGCCTAGTTGTACCATGCCATTCCTGCTATATCGATTTTTGGCACGGTAATTATCTCTTTCTGATCATAATATCAATGGGTAACTGCAATTTGCTGATGAGCTTTTTAAAGGCTGGATGCACTTTCTAACAACAAAATATCTGTATTTCCACTGGTTGAGTACCCTCGGCTAATGAAGCTGGCTTGCTAACTTCGGTGGCTACATTATTCAACATCCAAGCAATAGGATATCAGAAGTTAAAGAAGTAGAATATAAAGAAATAAAGATGTACGAGCAGAGTACATACAATATCTTATGGTTATGCATATCATTTGGAAAATCGCGTGACGTAAATTGATACAAGTAAGTAGTTTCGAATGATTCGATTCATCATTAGTCTAGTCGAGTCGAAGAATGGAAATCAACTTCCATCTTTAGACTCGACTAGACTGATGATGAATCGAATGATTCGAAAGTAGTTCCTTCATAAATAATTATAAATAGTGTTTTTGGTAAGTGTTTTGTTTTGATTTATTTAAAATTTAATATTTAGCACTTATATTTAACATGTTATTCAAAGATTTAAATACAAAAAAGTAGCTGAATATTATTAGATAATTGTTGTAGCGCGGTTTCCGCTTTGGCATCTTCTTCTTCAAGTGCTTCTCCGTTTCGGATGTTAGCGATCATCATGGCTATTCTAATTTTGTTTGTGGCTACTCGGAAAGTCCTGCTGAAGATATATTAAACCAACTCCTCAGATTTGCGAGCCAGGATATTCTTCTTCTACCAGAGTAAAAGAGGTCCTCTTTTACTATCAATCTTCCCTTGAAGCATTTGTTGTAGAAGATCATAACTGTTTGTATTTCTCATGATGTGTCCCAGGTATTTTAATTTGCGACACTTTACCCTCTTGAGTAATTCTGGTGTTAGATTCATTCTGTTGAGCACTTCTACTTTGGTTGCTTCCATGATACTTTTAGGATTCGTCTGTACAGCCAAAGTTCGAAGGCCTCCAAGTTCTTCTCTGTTTCTTCATTCATTGTGCAAGAGTTGACTATAGCAGAACCGAGTATACGTTAGAAGTCTGATTTTTGTCTCCAAGGTTAGATCGTGACTCTTAAACAGCTTTGGCAAAGATTGGAGTAACAACTCGTTCCCATTTCAGAAGAAGTTGATAGACTCCACGTCCACGTAAGGATTCCATGTTTTAGTGCTTGCTCATCTGAGTATGTTGCATATTTTTGACAATTATTTGTTAATTCCGACCATCCAACCGTATAGACGCAAACAAAATTTACGATATCTCTGCACAGAGCAAGTAGTTGTTCGATTTAAATAGTAACGTCCCCCCTCCAAATTTTGCGAGAGAGGATATTTGGGGGAAAAATAGAGGCCCCTGGTAAAAGATTGTATAGCGTATAGTCTCATCAGGTCACTACTAGGGATGGGCTAGTCATCCACGAGTCGAGTCATGAGTCGACTCTTTACTCGACTCACTCACGAGTCGAATCATCTTTTTGAAATGAGTCGACTCTTCAAAGAGTCGACTTACGAGTAGCTTTTTTTTTGTTGAGTGATAAAGATAATAAAGGGGGAAATATTTTTCCGGGTGTTTGTTGTTTACTGAAGGAAAATGTTCTTTTATCCTGGTGACGCATTGATTGTGATGTCTTTTTAATGTATTCACCGAAGTTGGGGACGTTTATTTGGTAGATGTCCCTTTTGTCAATTGGTTTTATTATGTCTTTCTGATCAAATAAGGTGTTATTGAAAATTGTCACTCTATGCGAGTCGATATCGAGAGTCGACTCATATTTGAGAGTCGAGTCGAGTCATGTAGACTCACCTACGTGAGTCGAAAATCCCATCCCTAGTTGGTAGAAGTGGTATATTCGAAACCAGGAGTCGGCTGGTACAAAATCAAGCATGGACATAAGATTTAACTGTAACGAGAAAACTTCCCCGTCAGATCACTGAAGTTAAGCAACGTCGGGCGTGGTCAGTACTTGGATGGGTGACCGCTTGAGAACACCACATATCGTTGGCTATTTTTTTCCGTGCCAACCCAGGCTGGGTGAGGTCAATGTGGGTAGCTGGTTTGCAAGTTTCCAGCGAATGGAGGGTAAAACCCCCGTTTTGAATGACCAATAGATGTTTCTTGTCACACTGAAGGTCTTCAGTGTGACGAGAAACATATTAGCGTAATACAACTACATCAATTTAGTGATGTATGGGTAATGGGCAATATAACTGGCTGTGCCACTGAAATACTACAATTCTGAGATGTTTCTTTGTAAACACTGTCATACAAAAATATGATTTTTTTTTTTTTTTAATTTGGCTTAACGTCTCTTTAACATCTATTGGTCATTCAAGACGGTGGTTTTACCCTTCATCCGCTGGAAACTTGCAAACCAGCTACCCACATTAACCTCAGCCAGCCTGGGTTGGGCCGGAAAAATGAGCCAAACGTTACGTAGTGTTCCCAAGCGGTCACCCATCCAAATACTGACCACGCCCAACGTTGCTTAACTTCAGTGATCTGACGGGAACTGGTGTATTCAACGTGGTATGATCGTTGGCTTAAAAAAAAATATGATTAAAATGAAGAAATACCTAGCTGCATATTTTCTATTTCATAGTTAGTTCCAACCTTGCCGAGTACTTTTATTTGAATAGGAGGTAAAGCATTGAAAAGAAAATATTTAAAATTCTTTTCCGACTAATGACAAAGTCAAATTCTAAAAAAAAAAAAAAAGCTCATTATTCAAAAGTTTCATTGAAATTGTCATTTTGTAAAAGCTCATATAGAAATCAGACTTATTCTTGAAGGTTTATTAGCTAAAGTGGATTCTCTTCCACAGTCACAAGAAGAAAAAAAAGTACCTCCTTATTTTACTTTTCAAAGTTTCTTTTTAAAAAGTTATTGTAAGGAATGCGAGTATATTTATCATTATTTACAGGATTTTCAAGGAGGGGGGAAATAAAGTGATGTTGTATTGTTCTATATTTCTGGGATTGTTTTCTATAGAAACGATCCAAGTTTTCATTTTTGGAAACAGGTCAAACATCGTTAGGTTCACAGGGTTTCAAAATTGCAACCCAAAAGGGACATACGCTAAGGGCAAAAGTGCCCTTCACGGTGGCGGTGTACTGAAAACGGGTTTTTTTTATTTGGTTTTTAGATTCTAGGTACCTTGAAACGTGAAATATTTTACACGCATATTATTTTTTTGGAACCTAACCCAATATCGCAGCACGTCCTATATACGGGGTGTCCCAAAAGTCCGAGACCGCCTGAATATCTTTTGAGCAGCTTTATGTCGAGTTTTGAAATTTTGCTTGGTATTATACCCCAAATTAATCCACCTGATGGTGTGAACAATTTTTCCGGGGCTGGTCCCATGTGGCCGCCAGGGGGCCCAACTTTTTTTTTTTAAATACAAACCCCCATCTTGTGATACATTTTCAGAAAGACAATAAAATTGAAGTAATTTGCAAAAAAAATTACACGCCTAGCGTGGCGAATTATTTCTAAAAGTAGGCGAAGTGTCTAAAACTAGGCGAATTATGTCTAAAAACCAGGTTCTTCAACATTGGTGTCTTATGCAATCATTCAATATCCCATTGCAAAAAATTTGCCTAGTTTTAGACACTCTTGGAAGTCATGTCTTGAAAATTTCAAATGGCTGCCATTTTGAAATCAAACACGCTAAGCGTGTAAATTTTTTTGCAAATTACTTCCAATTTTATTGTCTTTCTGAAATGAAAATGTATCACAAGATGGGGATTCGTATTTTAAAAAAACTTGGGCCCCCTGGAGGCCATATGGGACCCACCCCTGAAAAATTGGTCATACCATTAGGTGGTTTAATTTGGGGTATAACACGATGCAAAATTTCAAAACTCCACATAAAGCTGTTCAAAAGATATTCTGGCGGTCTCGGACTTTTGGGACACCCTGTATATACCCAACAAACATAGTGTTCATTTCTATGAGCTCATATCGGACATAACTGCAATTTATATGGCCTTTTACAGAAAAAAATATGATTCTCATCGCATCACTGGATTCCAGCAACATCGCGTTAGACTTGTTTACTAGTTGGCAAAGACTCCTCGCAGATGCTTCCCAAATCTGCTCCCATATATTTTTTTTAAGATTTGCCTAAAGCCTTATTTTAAATTTAAAAAATCCCTAAAAAAAGAAATTTTATTTTTCTCTTTAAAATAGCTATAAAGGTATTATAGCTATTTTTTTCCATTTTTTATCAGGGAAATATCTTAAGTTGATGTCGCTCACAGCATGAATAAAATTATAACTTTTGATTAAAGAGCATAATGCACAAATTTAAAAGGTCGTTCATTCAATTTTGGTTTATTATTTTCAATAATGATGAACCTTTGGAATCGTCACGGAAAAAAAAAATAGTCCCCCCTCAAAATTTGATATACGTAGAATCCAAAAATCGAATAAAAAAAATCCGTTTTTCCGCCGTACGCTCGCCGGTGCCGTCCCCCGTCCGCCGTGATGGGCACTTTTGCCACTTAGCGTTGACCGATTTGGATGAAATTTGGTATATAGGACCCATTTGGGCTCGTAATATTCGAAC